>JAXQQM020085860.1:0-290752 GCA_034641835.2 Pinus albicaulis | reverse complement strand
TCAAAGGTTTTAAGGACATTTTTTTTTACTTACAATATTTTTCCTTCCTCGCTTAATAGTTCAATGTCAATGCTTCATTGATGATGACCTTTGCTAGTTTGTCCATACTTGACTCTTTTTAATGATGATAGTTTTTCAAAGATGAATTCTTATGAGATGCAGACATTTGTATCTGCTTATTGGATCCTCTTGATGTAGATTAGAATGTTTCATGTTCTTTTTTAATCTGATATTGATTCAGGTCCCTTCTGATGAATATTGATGTCTCAAGTCCCTTCTGCAATCATATGATATTTTATTCTGTTCAGGTTCCTTCTGTAATGATATCTGAATGTTGTTTCAGTTCCCTTCTGCAATACATCTGCTTAAACTATTTGAATAGTTTTATTATGAATCTTCCCCCTTGCTTATTTTGAGACTTGTCCTCAAGCATTGGAATTCTGGAGGATGAGTTTTGCAAAATAAGTTGAAGAAAAAGTAAAACAAAATAGGGAATTCATATTGGCTAAATAAGTTGGTTTTCTGATATTAATTCGAGTTTGTATTGTGTGATTTTCCTGGATTTTCACAACCAAACTCCTTTATTATTTTTTATTTTATTTTTATTTTTTATTTTTATTCTGGAAGTAAAGAAGGGATATCACTATGATGTTCTATTATTTCCATATTATTTTCAGATGAGACTCTTTTCAGAAAGTCCTCTTTATTTATAGGCTTATTATAGACTTTAACCCAATGTCCATTAACTAGAAATGAAATTGTTGCTTCATCAATTGTCTTTATTTAAACTGCTCCATTGTCAAAGATTTATTCTATCTCATATGCCCCAAGCCAATGAGTTGTAAAATTTTCTTTGAAATATTTGTTCTTGGAGTCAAAAAGTAATGCCCAGTATCCTTTATGATTTTTTTTATTTTTAATAAATCTATCATGCCATTTGATTCTCTGTTGTTGCACTAGTGATGTATGTTCAACTGCTCGCTGTCTGATTTCATCTAGTTCATTTAATTGCATGAATCTTTGTTGTTGTGCTTCTGACAGGTCCAGTCCCAATTATGCTACAAATTTATATGTATGAATTTGAAATTTAATGGGTAAAATAACTCCCTCACCATATACAAACTGATATGGGCTGAATCCAGTTGTATTCTTCTATGTAATTCTGTATGCTCATAGTGCATCTCTTAACTTTTCTGACCAATCCTTCTGTTCATTTCCACTATTTTTGTCATGATATTTTCCAAGATCTTATTAATGAATTCTACTTGTCCATTTTCTTGGGGATGGTATGGAGTAGAATTTCTGTGTTTGATTTTATACTTTTTCGTAAGATCCCGAACAAGTTTGGAGGTGAACTGTGCTCCCTGGTTTGTAAAAATCTATCTCGGAACTCCAAAACTTACAAAGATTTCTTCAAAGAGGAATGATATCACTGTTTCTTTTGTTTCTCTTGCCACTGATTTTGCTTCTACCCACTTTCTAACATAATATGTACATACTAGAATGTACTTCTTTCCATTTGAAGGCAGGTTAATTGGTCCCACAAAGTCAAGAGCCCATTGTTCAAATGGCTCTATAAGTACTTGTGGTTTCAATGGAATTTCATCTGATATTATAGTTCTTCCAGTTCTTTGGCAGCTGTCACATATTTTAACATAGGCTTTTGAGTCCTTGAATATTGTTGGCCAATAGTAGCCAAGTTTGAGCACCTTGTATGTTGTTCGCTTGTCTGCAAAATGGCCACCACATGGCTTGTCATGAAATTCTTTCAAAATACCAAGAATTTCATCTTCTCTAACACATTTTCTTATTAATAGATCAGAACTAGTATAAAAGAGGTCACCATTGACCCATCAATATCTAGCACTTTCTCTGATTATTTTTCTTTTCTGCTTATTAGTGAAACAATATCGTAATATTCCAGATGATAAATAATTGGATACATCTGCAAACCATGTGGTTTTAGCTGTTATAGAAAATAAATGTTCATCTGAAAAATTGTCTGAAACAGGAATTGGATCACCAGGTGAATGAAGTCTTGATAGAAAATCTAATACTTGATTATCTTTACCTGGTCGATCTAGAAGAGTGAGATTAAATTCTTGCATTAATAACAACCATCTAGTAATTTTGCCATTGGTAATTTCTTTGTTTATTAAGTATTTAATGGCAGAATGATCTATATGAATAAATACTTGATAGCCTATTATATAATGCTTAAATTTATTTATTGCATACACAACAACTAGATTTTTTTTCTAGTTATTGTATAGTTCAATTTTGTAGGGGTTAAATTTTTTATTATGAAGTATATGGCATAATTAAACTGATTTTATTTTTGTCTTTGATGCTCCCATAGCTGTATCAGATGCATCAGTAGATATGTGAAATGGAAATGAGCAGTTTGGTCCTCGAAGAATGGGTGCTACTAACAATTTTTCTTTCAATATTTCAAATGCATTTTGACAATTTGTTGTCCATTGAAACTCAATGTCTTTTGCAAGTAACTTGAACAGAGGTAGAGCTATCTTACAAAAGATTTCAATGAATCTTCTGTAATAGCCTGCATATCCCAAGAAACTTCTTACTTATTTCTATGTTGTTGGTGGCATTAAGTTTACAATGAATTGTATATTTGTTGGGTCCGCCTTGATTTCTGAAGAAGAAATGTGGTGTCCCAACACTATCCCTTCAATTAACATCATAAAGCATTTTTTCATTTCTGAGGGATAGGTTTGTTTTTATGCATCTCTTTAAAACGTTTCTAATATTATTCAAACAATCATCATAGGTACCTCCATATACAGTAAAATCATCCATGTAGACCTCTACACATTCATGAATTAGATCAGCAAAGGTGGCTAGGACTGCTCTTTGAAAAGTAGCAGGTGCATTACATAACCCAAAAGGAAAAACATTATATGCATATGTTCCCCATGGACAAGCAAATGTGGTTTTATCTTGGTCCTCCAATGCTATCTTAATATGATTGTATCCACTAAATCCATCAAGAAAATAAAGGAATTTCTTTCCAGCTAATGAATCTAGTACTTGGTCAATAAATGGTAATGGGAAATGATCTTTTAATGTGGCTTTATTCAGTTCCCTATATTCTACACATATTCTACACTTTCCATTTTTATTTGGCACCACAACTAAGGAAGTAACCCATTGACTATTTGAAATAAGATAGATGAATCCTATTTGTAACAATTTTTGCAATTCCTCTTTCGCTATTTCTTTCATCATAGGATTCATTTTTCTTTTTGGTTGTCTAACTGGTTTTATATGATCATCAGTATAGATATGGTGAATTAATGTCTTTGGATGAATCACTTGTATGTCTGTATAATCCTAGGCAAAAGCTTTTGAATATTTTTGTAATAATGGAATTACCTATTGTTATTTTTATGATTGTAGATTATTACCAATATTTAAACTCTTTCCAAGATTGATTTCAATGATTTTTATTTGTGAATTAGTAATTGAGTTAACAATAAAAATACTTTAAAATGGATTTTTCAATGATGGAATAGTAAATTTTTCTTGAAAACATTGATTTAAAACATGATTTGTAGCTTCATATTGTGTTATTCTTATCTGCTCAGAAATATCAGGTTCTGAGATGAAAAGGTCTATTAGATTCTCATTTTCTTCCTCTTCTCTAAAATTAAAGACTTGATTAATACTTAGAACAGATTGCATTTCTTGTTGTTGTTGATCATAAAGCCATGATAATAAAGAAGGATATTGTGCTAGAGGATAGAGTGAAACATGTTTCCTTTCATCCCCATGTGCTATTATCATACTTCTTGATCTGCATCCAATGAAGGCATATGTTGTGGCTAACCATGGTTTGCCTAGAATTAAAGGATGGCCTCCTATATTTGTTTTTGTTTGCAAGATTAGAAAGTCTATAGGCTATTCCCATGAATCCAAAGAAACAATGATGTGTTCTAATATTCCCTCTGGTACAAACTTAGATCTATCTGGTAGCTCTAAAATTTTAGTAGTAGGTCGAATATTGGGCAATTTTAAATATTTCATAGTTTCTATTGTCATGACATTTATAGCTGCTCCCAAATCTATTAAAGTGTTTGGAGCTGAAAAATCATTGACTAAAATGGTAACCATAGGTATCCCAAGATCAATATATTTTTCAATTTTTGTTTTTGCAGACATGAGACTAGATAATTTTCCAATGACTTAGATTGTGGGTGGATCTCTTTTCTTTCTGTGAGTTTTCTTAATACATAATTCCTTTATTGTTTTGCATAAATTGGAATATCTTTGATAGATTGCAAAAAAGGAATTTTGGCATAAGAATTCTTTAATTCACCCAAAATATTGAATTCAAGAAAATAAATTGGAGTTTTCTAATCTACTAACCCGTCTGGATAAGGTGGTGTTTGAGCCATAATAGATTTTCCTTTCCGAATTTTTTTTTCTGGATTATATTTTTCAGATTGTTTTTCTTGTTTAGTTTGTTCTTCTATGATTGGTGGAGAATATTTGCGTAATACTTTCCCAGACCTTAAGTGGACATCTTGTATAGGAAGAATAGAATATGTAGGAAAATATGTTGCTTCTTTCACATTATATGCTGGTCTTTCCACCTTGTTACTCGGATTTTCTATTGGTTGAGCTGGTAATTGAGTTGGTCTAGGTGGGGGTTGGTTAGAAGGCAGCTGAAGCTACTATGGTTGAGCTAGTAAGGGTGCAGAATTTTGTTGTGGAAATGGCATTGGTTGAGGATGTTGCTGGAGTTGTTGACATTGAAATGGTTGCTGAGGATATGGTTGTTGATATGACTGTTGGTATTGTTGTTAAGGATATATTTGCTGAGGTGGCTAGGTTCCATAACTATATCCTTGCCAACCTTTTGCAGGTTAGTTTTGGTATTGTTGTGGCAGCCAAGCCTACCATGGCATCGAAGCATTCCATGAATTTTGAGGAGGATATTGATAATTCTAAGGAATTTTTTGAGAAAATTGCTAAGGAATCCTTGGCTGCCAAGGTCTCCTTGGTGCCATATAGTACAAAGAATCAATCCCTTGTACTTCTTCCATTGAATTCACTTGCAATTATTTAATCTTTGGACAATTTTTGGTTGAATGATTTTCTATAAAAATTCCACACACCTGAATACTATCCAAAGGACATTCTCATAGTGGATGTTTCTTTCTACACTTAGGAAAAAATATTGATAAGATCTGATCTTGTTCATCTTTATTTTTCTTGGCTTTTAAAACATCAAATTTTTCTCCTAAAGTGCTCAAAAGATATGTTTTAAAATTTTCTAGCAAATTCCCTATTTATGCTCTTGTTACTCCTCCTGTTGTTGATTTGGAAACTCTTGAATTAACATCTCTTTTTCCAGTCTTTGCTCTTCACTTAAAATATTTTTGACATAGTCCAACAATTTCATCAAATGACAAATTTGAGATGTCTCCTTTTCCCATTACATTGAGAATATCAAGGTATTCATCTCTTATACCTTTGAGAATAATCGTGTGAATGGTATCAGGATTCAAAGAGTGTTGTTTGGATTTTTGCAGATTGTAAAGGAATCGTTATAAGTATTCTTCCAAAATCTCATCTTCTTGTTTAGACATTATGAAAATATCTTATTTTGAATCTCTAGGCCTGCAATAGGCTTGATACTTCTTAAGAAAAATTATCTTCATGTCATCCCAAGAGGCAATAATATGCTCTCCTAATCCCATAAACCATTTTAGTGCAGCTGCTTTAAGAGTAGCTAGAAAGAGACGAAGGTTACATGTGTCACTTGCGTATCCATAAGTATGACATAAGATATCAAAATTAAACATAAATGAATCAAGGTATTCAGTAGACATTTCATAAACATTGGGAAAAACAGAAGGTGGAATGTTCTTCATTTTTCCCTCCTCTCCAAAGTTTGCTCTTGTGTCTAAAATAGGGAAGCCAAAAGTAGCTTCCTGATCATTGTCTGGTTCTATATCAATACGTCTCTTATTATCATATTCACTTTTTGGCTCTTCTTCTCTTTTCCTCTCTACTTCTATTCTCCTTTATTCCTCTCTTTTTCTCTATCATTCTTTTTGTTGCCTCTCATACAAAATTATTTGTTCCAGAGTCATTATTGGTATATTAGATCCTTCTCCTTCCTCCATCATTTTCTTTTTAGTTTGTTGTAGTGTTTCAATAAGAGGCCAAATTGGTGTTTCTTCAACGTTTTTTATTTGTTCAAGAACTGGTTGTTCTAATTGTTTAACAATTGGTCTCCTTGTCTCCTTCAATTTTTCTATAAAATATGTTTCTTTTGGTGTTTGTTTTCTTTTCACTTCATAGGCTAACAAGATTTGTCTTTCAATAAGAGTCAATCTTTGTCCTGATCTTTGTTTTTCTTCCAATTCCTCTAAAGTTGGTCTCCCAACAACTGGTGTAATTAGTCCTGATGGTCCTGCTCCTATGGGTTGTTGAATTGTTGGGCTCGCCCATTGTGGCCAACTTATTTATGGAGCACTTTGAGAAGAAATCCCTTGCCTCTTTTCCCTTAACTCCAGCTTGGTGGAAAAGGTTTGTGGACGACACCAACATAAAGTGGACGCATGGTAAGGAAAATATCCGGAGATTCTTTAATCATCTCAAGTCAATTTCCTCTGAGATTAAGTTTACGAAGAAGGTTGAAGAAAACAGGAGCATTCCTTTCTTGGATGTCCTTGTTACCAGAAATGAGGATCGAACATTGGGACATCAGGTGTTTAGGAAGAAAACTCATATTGGCAGCTACCTTTATTCTTAGTCTTACCACCATCCTGCTCAGAAATTTGGTGTCCTTAATACTCTTATTATAATAGCACTGAGGATATTTGATGAGGAGCATTTGAAAGAGGAAATCACTCACATGAAATTTCTCTTTAAGGGTTTTTGATATAAAGAGAGAGAAATTAGGAAATCCATAAAAAGAGCTGAAGGTTCGGTCATATCCAAGAAGTTCTAGGGACCTCAAGAAAGTTGTGGTAGGGTTTTTATACCATACATTAAAGATGTGACGGATAAGATATCCAAGGTTTTGGGAAGAAAATACATTTTTGCGCAATTTTCACGAGCAGGAACCATAAGACAAAAAATGTGGTCAGTTAAGGATAGTATTAGTCATGAGCAGCTTAAAGGTGTTTACAAGATTGATTGTTCATGTGGGAAGATTTATATTGGTGAAACCAGGCACTCTCTTCAAAAATGTCTTAAGGAACATGGTGCCGATATTAAACATGAACGATCTTGCACCTCGGCCCATGTTGATCATTCCTCGAAAACTAAACATCACTTGCGGCTTGAGGATGCTAAGATCATTGCCAGGGAGGAACACTATCAAAGAAGAAAAATTAGAGAAGCACTCGAGATTATGAAGCACCCACATAACATTAACAGGGATGGAGGATTCGAGATTAGTGACCATTGTCGGCCTCTAATTCAAAAAATGTACCCCTAGAGTTAGTCTTCTTCCTAGGTATAGTATCATAGGTTTGCTTCTCTTCTAAAAAAAAATTAGGGTTTGGTAGTTGCAACAACTAATCAAGTTATTTACTTTTAATAATTAACTTTATTAATTAAATTTTATTTTTAAAATAAGAATTAATTAATTAATAATTATCATTAGTATCTAAAGTTTTAATTAAAATAAAATATTTATATTCAATAATGACCATAGTTAATATTAGGTTAATTAGGATTGATTAATTTTTTTTCTAATAATGATAATAATAGTGAATTAAATAAATAGTAATTATTAGAATTAATATATAATAATTATAAATAATAATTGATTTTTAGATTAAATAAATGTTAATATTAATTAAAGTGAACTATTATTTATTTTTATTAATTATTAATTTTATGAATTATGAATTATTAATTTTGTAAATGATTCTTTCTAGTATTGGTATCAATTTTTCTAGGATTTTATAATTTATAATTTTCCGCTAAAATAAAGATTAAGAATAAACAGATATATTATTTTATGTTAGTAATAATTATCATATTAATTAAGACATTATTTCAAAAAATATATATATAAACATTTAAGTTTTATCACTTAAAATTAAGCCAGCAAAAGAAATTTTTATATAAAAAACTATCTAATGTTATTAAAAACATTTACTAGAATTGGTTATAATAAATTATTATTATTATTAAATTAATAAATAGATGATATTATATATACCTTTAACTTTATAAATAAATTTAGTACGAATAAATATACATATAATAATTTAATTTATTAAAATTGATTATAAATAGATTTATTAAATTTATTATAAATAAATTTATTATAGTTAATAAAATTTATTAAAACAAATTATTTATTAAAAAAAATTCAAAAAATCATTAAATAATTTAATAGAATTAATTAATCAAGTTCTTGTCGGCTCTTTTCTCTCATTTTTCATTATATAAACATTGTCCTTTACATCCTTCTTTCATTCTTCAATTCAACTCTCGTCCTGAAGATGGATCCTCGTTAGGATTCGAAACATCGACCATTGTTTTATAACATTGTGGAAAATCCAGAGATTTCTTCAATAAATCTACCTTTTTTATCTCTTTCTCTAGGCATAAAGAAACATAACTGAAAGACAAACTAAATTTAGTTGTTTTTGTTGTGTTTTATTTTATTTTTTATTTTTTTGAATCTTCCTAATTGACTATCTTGAAGTATGCTTCCACGGCAACGACGCCAAAAATGTAGGGTCAATTTATTGGGTAAACTAACACAAGTATTTAGTTATCAGTCTGGGTTTGTAAACTTGGAAGCATGTCCAACATATATGGATTTCATATGTAGTCAATTTTAGAAGACAAAATGTATAAGTTGAAAGAAATGCATATTACAAATATATTCTAAATTTAAAATTTATGGAAGTGCATATTGCAAATATAAAATCTAACTAAGTAGTTTCTGATTCAATATGTAATAAGTGAGGGAAGAGGCTCCTAACTTAGGAGGTCCTGATTGTCCTTCCCCATAGTACTACCTTCATGAAGAAAAACTAAATAACTCATTAACAATAGTTTATGATGTATAAAAAGTAGGAGAAGAGGATCCTAACTTAGGAGGTCCAGGTTTTCCTTCTTTACAAGTCTATTCCATCATTGTTACCATTGCATTAAAACTAGAAATTCAGGAAATAACTCAAGCAAAGAAAATATGATGAATTTTAGTTGTTGTTCTTGATCAGATAGAAAGAGAATTTAACTTAAACTCTTGTTTGTCCCTTCATATGAAAAATATAATTAAACCAAGAATCATCCAGAAGACATAATAAATCTTCACACATCTAAATAACTAAATAAATATGAAGAAAATCTAGTTCATGAAACTTATGCTAATTTAATCAAAAAGTGTATTTAGCATGCTGTGGCGGCCCTCCACCCTTGCCTTGCACACTTAAAGAAATTCTAAGCTACAAAAAATTCAATCAATCATCCACAACATGAAAAAAAAATAAAAGGTGGAACTGGTTCCTCAAATTATCTCAAAATATTTAGAAGTCTTAATATAAAATTATACAAATTCTCCATGCTTGAATGGTCCATAAGCTTGGTTTAAATAGACAAATGATAAACAAACTAAGTTATAATATCTCTAACAGTATTATCCATCATAATCCCATCCATCTAGGTCGAACTCATCCATTCAGTTTTACAAAATCAGGAAGATCCCAAAAAATACTAATTTTTCCCTTCTAGGGATTTCTGAAAAAAAAGTCATGTTTGACCAGCGTTGACCGGGATCGTTTTAGCTCACTTTGACCGAAACAATAGGTATTTTTTCCATTTTTGGTTCCCAAGCTTTCCAAATCTATGTTCAGATCCAGCCCAGGTGTCCTGCACATATGACTTCCATGAAGCTATTACGGGAATTTTTAGTTCTGTCCAAAAATACTCTTAAAACCCAATTTTTACAAAAATTTCTAAAAATTGAAAAAATTAATTTAATTACCTGAATATGCATAATAAGGTCAAAATGAGTCATATATGGATGATATAAGGTGGAATATGATGGTAATTAGATGGATTTTTGATAAGCAAAATTGACCAAAATTGAGGGCCAACAAGCCTCATCATAAAACTAATGGAAGAAACATAGGGGCTCAAAATCAACACGACTTGCCAGGAAAATGAAGTTGACACATTATGACAACAAATTGGATCTCTTAATGCCCAAAATTCAACCAGGACAAGCACTAGCAGTGAGTCTAGTGCTTCTACCCGGCATGAAGGAAATTTTCTTTCAGACCTCAACAAGGCTTTAGTTTAGGATCCCAACTCTCTCTTTTGATGAGCTCAAAGTAAAAATGTGCTTTCCTTCTTGGGTAATTTTGTAAATCATTTTCATATCGATGCTCAGATGTTGTATGACTTCAATTTAGGATTTTGGAATTAGTAGAAATATTATCTCTAGAGGATCAATTTGTAAGAGTAATCATGCAATGCACTTTCTGGGTATTTGCTACATCTAGTCATAGTTTTTAATATAATACTACTCATTTACGTGTAGAAAAAAAAAATTGAGATTTATCTCCAAAGTAGTTATGTCTCTTTTTCCATTTTAATTAAATTGATTAATTAGGAAAAAAAAATGTCATATGAAAAAAATTAATATGAAGTGAGTTACGGTTTTTTGGGCATGCGATATCGATAAGCCATGACATTGTAACAAAGCCTATTTGTAGATTAAGAATCTACATGGTAAAGTGGGGGTATATCTCCATGGTGAAGAATCGTGTTCCATATTTTTTTAAATGTGTATATGTTTAACTTTATATTATTATTATTATTATTTTATAATTAATAATAATTATAATAATATTAAGTTTAATTTAGTTGGTTTTCATTTTTTATTTTATTTTATTTTAGCAACATGAGATGTATCATGTAGTAAGTGTTGATGTTTGTCATGAATTGAAGCCAATTTACATTGGTCAACTTTTTAATTTATCAACGGATAAATTTGTCTGTGTTGGAATTATTGATAATTATTAATGCATATACAAATAAATTTATTTTAAATTATTATTGTTATTACAATTATTAATTATAAAAAGAATTGATATATTAGTTGAACATATATACATTTAAAAAACAAAAACATGTCACATGATGGTTAATCATGGAGATTCACTCTCACTTTATCATGGATATTCTTAATTTGTAAATAGGCTTTGTTACAATATTATGTGTTGGAAACCATGACAATTCTTGGGGAGGGGGATTGAATCAATATTGTAAGAATTTAAATTTTTTTCTCAAATTAAATAATACTTGAAACAATAAGCATAAGCACACCAATACATAAATCATGACACAATAATATAATATCAAAACCAAACTGGGAAAACCACCAAAGTTTTTGTATAATGATGCAATTTATAAGCTTAAACTCGTATTACATCAATTTTTTAGGCTCCAACCTACTTAAAGCCTTCAACACTCAATTTTCCAGAAGCTCCAAGTTGTTGGTTTCTCAGGCTCTAGCCTGAAGGAAGCTCCTACTCCCCAGTTTATCAGCTAATACTAAAAGGAATATCCTAGTCCCTTATATGTAAGCTTAAACTTGATTTTCCTTACTAAGTCATCTTTCATACCATTTTCAAACTCAAATCATGAAGGCCTCACTCATAAAAATAAATCAATATCTGCTCATAAAATCACCATAAAACAACTTCAACACAATATACTTCTCTATTCTATGATTCATCTCATACTTGATAGACTAATTTTTCTTAATCTCTACTGTTTATAAGGAATTTTGAGATTTTAGATTTAGTTTTTAACTTTAGTTAAATTCAACCCATAATTTACACTTAAATAAGGGTTTGATCTTATCTTCTTCTTGTTTTTCAATTTCCGTTTACTCATCTTGATGTGTACAAATTGTCTTCGATCTATGATCTTTTTTAGGTGAGAAACTAAGTTAAATTATTGTTTTAGGAAATTATGGAATTTGAATAGAGTTTAGTAGAGGTTATAATTTTTGGCAGTGTTAAATATGGCATGAATTTCCAAATTCACCATCGAATTTTGGAGCACTACTATAGTTGCAGATAACTCCACTGCTAGTTTTAGCGAGCTGGAAAATATGGTAGACTTCGTCAAAGCTCCACTGAATACTTGTTGTTTTATGATGAATTAAAAAACATACACTACTACATTTCGCGGAAATTCCGACACCTGTTTCCGACGCTTTTGACCAAATGTCGGAAATTTTCCCAAATTTTTTCCATCCCGCCCGAAACCGTTGCTATACCGACGTCTATAGAAAAGTGTCGTAATACCGACACTTAGACTAGTGTCGCAATTACGACGTTTAAAGGAAGACGTCGCAATTGCGACACCATGGCCCAAAGCGTCGCTATTGAGACGACTCTAAACGTCGCAACAGCGACACAATGTCTAGGTGTCTCCATTGCGACGTTTGGAGGCACCGTCCTAATAGCGACGCCTTTTCCGCCGTCGGTATAGCGACAGTTATTTTTGCGCTACATAAAAATACCAAACTTATATGGGCGCTACATAAAAATTCGAAACTTATATGCGCGCTACATAAAAATGTTTGGTATTTGTCGCAATAGCTACGTTTGATATCACGCGCGCATTCGCTCTCTGCTCTTGCAGAACTACTACATTTCGCGGAAATTCCGACACCTGTTTCCGACGCTTTTGACCAAATGTCGGAAATTTTCCCAAATTTTTTCCATCCCGCCCGAAACCGTTGCTATACCGACGTCTATAGAAAAGTGTCGTAATACCGACACTTAGACTAGTGTCGCAATTACGACGTTTAAAGGAAGACGTCGCAATTGCGACACCATGGCCCAAAGCGTCGCTATTGAGACGACTCTAAACGTCGCAACGGCGACACAATGTCTAGGTGTCGCCATTGCGACGTTTGGAGGCACCGTCCTAATAGCGACGCCTTTTCTGTCGTCGGTATAGCGACAGTTATTTTCGCGCTACATAAAAATACCAAACTTATATGGGCGCTACATAAAAATTCGAAACTTATATGCGCGCTACATAAAAATGTTTGGTATTTGTCGCAATAGCTACGTTTGATATCACGCGCGCATTCGCTCTCTTCTCTTGCAGAACAGCATTTGCGGTCAGCATTCGAGCTCAGCTCTTGCAGAACAACATTTGCCCTCAACATTCGCCCTCAGTGTTCGCCCTCAGCTCTTGCAGAACAGCATTCGCCCTCAGCATTCGCCCTCAGCTCTTGCAGAACAGCATTCGCCCTCAGCTCTTGCAAAATGGTAAGTTCTTACTGCAGGCCCTTCCTCCTATAGTAGGGTTGACTCTATTTGGGTTTTTTTGGTCAATTCCATTGGATTTTGTTAGGCTGTAGGGTTCTCTGTAGATGTCAAGAGTCAAGATTCAATACCCTCTATTATCTTCATCACCCAATACAAGATTTAAATGTTTCCCAAAGAAATGCTTATTAATTTGGCAGCCATTATTTCTCCCTGCTTTAAAAACCCTACATTTAAATGAAAACAAGCATTGCATTTCAACTACAAAAATCTATTAGTGTTCAAATGTACATGTGTGCTACAAAAATCTATTAGTGTTCAAATGTACATGTGTGCTACATTAACGTCTGATGTCACGCGCGCATTCGCCCTCTGCTCTTGCAGAACACCATTCGCCCTCAGCATTCGCCCTCAGCTCTTGCAGAACAGCATTCGCCTTCAGCATTCGCCACACAGGCTCTTGCGAACAACATTCTCTCGGCTCTTGCGGAAGCAGCCATTCACCACGGATTCCCCTCGAGCTCTTTCAAACTGACATTCGCCCTCGGCTCTTGCGGAAACCGGCCTTTGCCCTCGGCATTCGCCCTCGGTCGCCCTCGGCTCTTTTAAAACAACATTCGCCCTCGGTGCGCCCTCGGCTCTTGCGAACAACATTCGCCCTCAGCTCTTGCAAAATGGTAAGTTCTTACTGCAGGCCCTTCCTCTATAGTAGGGTTGACTCTATTTGGGTTTTTTTGGTCAATTCCATTGGATTGTGTTAGGCTGTAGGGTTCTCTCTAGATGTCAAGAATCAAGATTCAATACCCTCTATTATCTTCATCACCCAATACAAGATTTAAATTTTTCCCAAAGAAACGCTTATTAATTTGGCAGCCATTATTTCTCCCTGCTTTAAAAAACCCTACATTTAAATGAAAACAAGCATTGCATTTCAACTACAAAAATCTATTAGTGTTCAAATGTACATGTGTGCATCACTTGTGTAGGGTATTCATTTTCCACTTTCACATTATCCAAGAATGTGTGCAGTATAGTTCATATTTTTTGTGATTTAGATTGCCTTGAAAAAGGAAAGGTAAATTATTTCCCATGGAAAAGAAGGTTTTCCATTTTTATAGGTTGTTTGGACTTACCTGGAAAAATTTATGGTATGCCTTTCATATTATGTAGTTTAAATTTGAATTAACAGATTATTCTACATGAAAATATAATTACCTATGTGATGTCCTTCATCACTAATTAAGATTATAGGCTTTCAATTTCCTAGACTCTAACTCATCTGATGCTAAATTCTAGGTTCTCATTGGTGGATCACTCTTCCATTGATTTCCTTTCCCTCTGGATCTTGTCATACTTTAAAAGTCATCAATGATACATATATTATTTCAGGTATCCCAAAAGCCTTTATAGTAGAACATATTATGAAGTTTTTTTGACACTTGAGGATTCTTTTTAGAACTGCAACGTGGTCTATGCTATCGAGTTATATATCAAGCAACTTGTCCTTAATAACCACACTATGAGGTAGGTTCAACCGGTTTGAACTTGTTGGGACATAGCATATGAAGTTGTGTGATGAGTCCATATCACAGGTCTATTATGGTGAAAAAAGTGAAGACATGTAATGATAGTTATTATGTTAACATTAATAGAAACATTTTCAAAATTATCCATGCTATCAAGATGTCAAAATTCCAGGCATTAGGTGTCAATACTCGTAGCTAATAGATAATAATAATAATATAAAAAAATCGCAACTTTATTCTTGAAATATGATTGTTACACATTGGTAACCTAGTTCATGAGTTACTATCACCCAAATATTGCAAAACAAACTTAAAATATAAATTAAACCAACATGAGAATCCAACTAAGGGTTTCTCGACAAAATCATGCCATAACCTGGCATTTTGAAAACCAAATTTGAATCCATCATAAGTAATACAATGCAAACTCAGATGGATTTTCAATGCATGTTTGCATGCTACACTTATTCTCTGTCTAGATATCATTTTTAAATGGAACCATTAGTCAAGCCCACAGTCCTTTTTATGTGAAAAATTTCAGCTCTATTTGAGCTCTTTTTTGCTCCACCACCTCCATAAACCAGTGTTACACGGGGTCTCGCCCCCCACCTAGGGGTCTAGATTCCTCACCCCCTCGCGCTCCGGGGTCTTGGGGAATTCTAGGGGATGTTTCCCTCACACCCCCTCACGTCCCCTCACCGCCCCTTTTAGTTTATGGTTTCGTGTTAAAATTTGATGTGCCACTTAGCATATTTGAGAATCCAAGTGATTCTGATTCGGATGGTGACATGGTTGATCTTGATATATTCGTGCAGAAGTTGGATGCAGAGACTAGTGGGGCATTAACTTGAGCATTTATGCTCATTTATCATTATGATGATATCATTTGATATTCATATGTTATGTTTTATGTTTTATGTTTGAGACATAACTTATTTGCGTTTAAGTTTTATGTTTCAGACTTGAGTTGTAAACTTCAATTTAAACTCTATTTTGAATCTTGATATAATATGTCATATGATATCTTAAACTTTATTTTCATTGTACATTGTTAGTAGTTACATTAATGATTATATAGTTACAAACTTACAAACTTACATGCATGATTGTATGATGTATGTTTTAACTTCTAACTTTTAAATTTGTTTCAATTATATGATTCATCATTCATCGATTTGTAATTTTATCATTTATGATTTATCTTTCATGATGCAAGTGTATGATGACTGTATATACATTCCTTGCAAAAATATAGTTACATTTTAAATATTAAATTTTATAATTTTTATGACCCCGACGTCCCCCCACGTTTTCTGAAAATTGGTAGGGAGCTTTTGCATAGGCCGCTCCCGCGCTCCCTCGTCCCCTCGCTCCCACCTCCAGGGGACTTGGTGGAACATTGCCATAAACATATGAAAACATATATCATGATCTTGGAATCCATTACATATGTATGTGCCAATGTTCCATAATCTTTCCCCATCATCAATTTAAGAAATTTCCATTGACTATCAAATTATGGAGGGGGGGAACTTTTTGTTGCAACATTTGGCTCAAAATCAGGGACCATCTTCGTATGAGGTGAATGAGAACTATAGATATTTGAAGAAGTAGATTAGTGCCTTTTCCTCTAGCCATGGAGTCATATACAGTCATCCATCACAAAAATTTGTCTTTGTTCATTCTCACCTTGAAAGTTACAAAAAATCATGCCCTAATTGAAACGACACTAAATTTGGAAGATATAATAAAAATGCAAGCTAGAAGTGCCCTATTAATACAAAGGGAAAACCTTCCTACCTACCCTAACTGAGATAAATTTTGATTGAATAGGAAACATGATATTTCCTATAGAGTTGATCCAACAACTTGTTAAATGTATGGGACTAAATCATGCATTTGATTTCCAGGGAAACATGCGCATGAAGAGAAAAAGTGCAGAATTAATGGAAAGTCCATACATGCCACTTATAAAAACTACACCGAAAGGTCAAAAATACTTAAGGCCTTAACTTAATTTGAATCCAAAAATGACAAAACAGGATTAGTGAAAACACGAGAGTGGTGTGGGTGAACAACATAAATAAAAAGTGAAGATACCTTTCCCCCAAGATGCCTTTGTCACCGTTGTATGAAAACATGTTTTCCTTTCCCTTTATACATGCAAGTGAATGCATTATAGGTATGGTGTTTTCCCAGAATAGGAGAAGCCTACTTAAATATATCATTTGTGGATTGAATGTTTGGGTGCCTTAATGTGCAATGACATGTTTCGAGGACTGAATTCAATGCAAGGCATATTTGAAACTCTAACTCTGTCTTCCGGTGTCTTATTAGAAATTATTTCAGTTTTCATTTTGTGTTTTCAAGTTAGATATTGTTTTCAAGTTTTACATTTATAATTTTATTGCAATGTGGCAGACTGATCAGAGCAGTGCAGGAACAACCCCGAGACGGGCTGATCGCGGAAAGAGGCCAGCGGAAGAACATGTAAAGTGCCAGCATTGCTCTATCTTCAGGTATTTTAGTTATTTACATAATTGAAATAATATTAATTTTGTTCAAATATGCAGACACCTAGCCATGGTACGCCTGATGATTTCCTCTTTGAGGAAGAGCTTTTTTCATCCCTATCTCCAGTGTTGTTGTTGCAAAAAAAGGCACGAGATGCAACGTCGGAATTTAATGCTTTGATAGATGCGCCTCAAACACCTGAAACAGAAGAGAGGATACAACATCTTATGAGGCAGCTAAATAGATATCAGGTAATAATAAAAAGTCAAAAGGATTTTTTTTTTGTTCTGCATGAGATGAATTGTGATAGTTTGATTTTTAATTTTTACATTGACTAAACTAACAAAAAGTTCTTTTGTATGTAGCGTTTTCTGGCACTTGCTGAATCCGGTGTTGGTGGTAGTGGGACACAAGGGCAAGAGATTACCCAACAACCCTCTCGTACACCTTATACTCCTTTAGGTGCCATCCAAGAAACACACCCTGCCCAAGCAGACACCCAGCCAACCGTTGAACGTGTTGGCAATGATGAGGCTGATATGGCCAACTACATTATTACGTTTCCTGGAGCTACACGTGTCATCTCCACAGGGACCATTAATGGCACGTTGTTGGTGAACGATGAAGGTGTCCCTATAAAGCATGTACAACTCCCAGGTAAATTTTAATATTTTAACTATTTCATGTACTTTATCTAAAACATATTTATCATGATTTTTATTTTTAAATTAATGATAATATCTTATTTTTCTTTTGGTTTTATTCTGTGTAGGAAACAATGAGTTCTACGGGATTCTGGAGAGCCATGCGTTGGTAATTTTTGGCCCAACCATACGTACAGGGTGGAATTCCCAGAATTCCAACCTGAAAAAAGAACTTTTAGATTATCTAGAAGCCCTTTTTGGGGTCGGCACATTTGACAGAAAAGCGATGGCTCAGGTAGCCGGCAAATATTTGAAATATACCAGGGACACCTATAGGACGCAATTGAAATTTAACCCTAGATATGAGCGTCCTCTCGCAGTTTCAGAGAGTGAGTGGAGAGCACTCATCCATGACGGAAAAGAGAAGAGGGCAAAGAAAGAAGGAAAAATGCCAACTGGACCCGCAAGGTAAATTACAACTTTAATTCAATAGCTTTAATTTTCTTTATGTCTAAAATAAAAGTGTGCTACGTCATATCTGACTTCAATCTTTTGATGCTAGGTTGCATGACACCTCAAAGGCAACCAAAGCTAGGATTGAGAAAAAGGGCCATCACAAGCTCGGCCAGGGTGGCTACTTGAAATTAGCTGCAAGAATTGTAATTAAGTAGCTAAACATCTTATAATTAATTGTATCGCCTTCCAACGTTTTTGTAATCCTATAAAATATGATTAAAAATACACAATCATATGTAATGTAGGGTGATGACTTCAGAACAGAAACTACAGAGGAAGATAAAAATATCGCTTTCCGTTTCGGCTATCAAGCTGTAGTTGAACGTCACAGAAGCTTGGGGCAGGTCCCAAGATCCAGAATGCCTGATAAGGTAAAACATTAACCTTTCAATATTTTTGTTTTAGTCCATAAATTTAATGTCTAACAACTTTGTTTAAATCAGGGGAGCAGCACTACCGACGAGGCAAATAACCCAGTTTTAGAGCCAGATGTAGATGATCCTCACGTGCAACTTGATCATTGTAGTGGGGACCAGGCCGACAATGCTACTATCAGTGAGGGCCGTGACGGTAATTAATTTCCACTTATAATTTTTTCTAATTATACCTTGATGGTTATCCTTATAACGTTTTTTGTTTAAATGACAGAGAATGTTTCCCTTGAGGATCTTACCACCAGAGAGGAAGACAGGGCAACAGTCCCAACGACGACAACTGGTGCACCAGGTAAATAATCTCATTGCAATTTTTTTTATTAATATTACCGAACTAGTTCAATGATATTTAAAAGCTGACAATTAAAATTTAATATTATCTGTTTTTGTAGGCGATGCCCCGTCACTGGATGAGACCGGACATCGTGACTACGCAACTAGGTCAGCGGCGACAACTGGTGCACCAGGTAAATAATCTCATTGCAATTTTTTTTATTAATATTATCGAACTAGTTCAATGATATTTAAAAACTGACAATTAAAATTTAATATTATCTGTTTTTGTAGGCGATGCCCCGTCACTGGATGAGCCCAGACATCGTGAATACGCAACTAGGTCAGTAGTGCGGGTTGAAAGGCACGAAACAGGAGCAGAGCACGATGATATTGATGATGTAATTAGGAGCTTTAAAAATAGGAAGAAGAAAAAGAAAATTTGACAATGTAAAATATTGTATTATTATAAGACAAACGTTACCATACTTGGAACATTTTTTTGCGTTATATAAAAACTCATTTATCATACTATTTTTATGTCAAGCATTAATTGCAATGTTTCCTTGCGTACTTTTTGTTGAATTGTTTTTTTACTAGTTATTGAATATTTTTTTTTATGCTCATGAAAGTAAAAAATGAAATATAGATTGGGTATTAGGGAATTGAGAGTGATGTGAGGGGGGGGGAGGGGCCATAAGAGCTTCCACCTTCACGTGGTTGGCCCTGTTTAGTAGAGAATAATTTATTGGAGCGATTTAATCTTGGAGCAAACCTCCCTTGATCCAGCGTAGCAACAAAAAAGTCACTATTGACTTAGTTGCTACTCTTTGAGATCGTGGGAGGCTTGTTCCAAGTTCATGCGACTCCAATAAATTGTTCTTGAAACGAAGAGGAGCTTATTCAGGTATGTTTTGAAATTTTCAACATATGTTCTAACATTATCATAAGAATGCATCTTAGAGTAAAATATACTACATCAATTACTTGTATTTATTGTATAGATAATGATGGATTTTGATTGACTTGGCAGTGCAGGTACAAATCCTCTTGCATCATGAGCAATATAACTTGTCAACCAGGGTCATGTCCAGGATATTTTGCTTGTGCGCTTGACCAGGTTCGTAATGTCACATTTTGTAAGTTCCTTTACAGTTCATAATTCAATATTAAGCTTGTTCATGATTATTATCTAGGTTTTTTGTATGTGTTTTTTCATCTGTTTGATTGTAAGCAACTCTGCATGTTTCCTGTTGTTCACTATGATTTCTCCCATTACCACTCCCAGGATGAATCCAACTTTATTTTTACATAGGTTACTTTATTGTTACTATGATTTCTCCATTTACGATTTCATAGGTTACATCATGTAAAGTTGTCAATCTCAGGTTGGTGATGAGCTTTAGTTCTCCAGATTTGGGACTTTTCTGATATTTTCTCCCTCATGTCATTCCTGCATCACCTCGTTGTTTGAGCATACCAATTGTCTACCACTTGTACCAATTGGCACATGTCAATCTCTGAGTGGTGCCACATTTCACCTATTTTCAGTGAGAGTTTAGGGTTTCTCTAACATAGCTTCAGAAATCCGATTGAGTGCCTTCTTGAATATTGTCACATAATACTTATGGTTTGGATTGATGAGCATGTTCTGAATGGTTGGTTGATTCAAAAGAACCACCCATAAATCTCCCTTCCTCTAACACACAGAAAATAAAAATTTCTTTGACAGGAGACAGAGTTTCAATACTTTGAAAACAAACTTCTATTCCCTTCGATAACTCAAAAAAAAACTATTACACTACTTCCTCACTGAGAGGGATTACAAAATTATGACTGCTACAAAACGCAGTGCATAAAACCAACTCACTGTCTGTTCAAAACAAACATACTCTATCTCTAAGACACTCTGCTGTGTTTTTCCCTTTCGCACTGCTGTGCATACACACTTAAAAAGTTACACTCAGTTTTTCACTTTTTACACACTGCTATGTAATAAAAAATTTACGTATTGTCTATAAAAAAAACTACCAAGCTTTTTCGACCTTTTTATTTTTATATGTCGGAACATATAAAACATATTATAATAAACCCTCTTTTAAAAAAAATAAAATTAAAACTAAATTCTATGGCCCACCTTTCATTTCGCATATGATATATATATAACATATGTATATAATAAACTATCAAAACATTAAAGAACCCTTTCCGTCGGACTTCAAAAGTCTAAATAGATTGAATTTCAAACCAAATTCGCGTTCCAAAATGGGATGCTGACGTCTGCCTAATTTTAACTCGAATTTTCAATCCAATGTGCCCTATAAAAAATTCGGGTCCGGTTTTCAGGTTTTCAGATTCCCTTCAATTTCATGCGATCCAATATTAATGCTCCACGTGTCCTCCTTTTGAATTTACAAAACTGTCGGGTAAATTTCTGTTTGTTTAATTTATGGTTGGTGAATTGAGTTAATGCTGGTTGTTGTGTTTAAATACAATCCTGTACAGAAATATGGCTGCGGCCGTCTACAAAAAAAACT
The DNA here is from genome assembly GCA_034641835.2 of Pinus albicaulis. Taxonomy (NCBI): domain Eukaryota; kingdom Viridiplantae; phylum Streptophyta; class Pinopsida; order Pinales; family Pinaceae; genus Pinus; species Pinus albicaulis. The sequence continues at coordinate 269,010 of JAXQQM020085860.1, read as the reverse complement.
TGCAGGAATTTTAAATCCTGAATTAAATTTCTGGATGGCATGCAAGCAACCTCCAAAAAAAAATGTTGCTGCTGCATCCGTCCTTCTGCTGCAGCAGTTGAAGTTAAAATTCAATAGCACAAGGTTTAATAAGTGAGGGTGTAAAGGTAACTTTTTGTCGATAGTACTGGATTAAGATCATCTATTCATTTTTGTAGGGTCTTATGGTGTTTGGTTTTTAGTTTTGGGTTGGGTTTATTGAGTCTAAGATAGTTTTTGAGTGAAAAAATTGCTATCAGGTATTAAAAAAATTTGGTTCTTTTGTCAAAATTTATGAGCTTGTTAGGAAATACAAAACTGTCAATGGTTGTATCTTAAATTTGTGGAAAATAATTTGAAATGAAACCTTTTTGTTTAGGTTGTTGCAGCAGGTGCAAACCCCATTCAAATTACTAGGGGCATTGACAAGACAATAAAGGCCCTTGTTTCGGAACTCAAAATTTTATCAAAGGAGGTAAACGCTTGCCTTTTGAGTAGGCTGGTTTTCCTTTTTGCTGATGGTTTGGTGTATCTAATTGAATTAGTTGCCTAAGGTATTTTTGGTTGCAAACTCCTTTTCTTTTTTCATACAGTATTGGCCTTGTGGAATACATTTGATTGTGTGGTCTTGTTAGATCTACAACATTTCTAGTTGTTTAGTCTTATGGCCGAGGTGCACTTTTATTATGGAAATAGTTGATGCAATATTGTCATTTAATCCTTACTGCAGGGTAGCATGTTGAGAAGTTTTTGTGAAACATTTGGTATTCAAAATGACACTTGATCCTATACAGCATCATGCACTTGACTTCAAAATTTATATTCAAAGTGTGCCAGACAATTCTTGCAAAATTTCAAATATTTAGGTTGTTTTAAACCATTATCTTTTTCATGTATTGGATGCTGAAAATGTGAAAAAGACTTTGGTATGAAACCAGCTGGTGAATAATTTCCAGCAAAACAACCACTTCCAAGACATGATTTAGAAGTAGAACATATGTACTTATGAAGCATAGAAAGATATCCTTGATGCATTGTCAATGTTTGGCTAGGGTTATTTTGGAGAAAATAACTCCTTATTCCTAGAATAGTGATATTCAATACAAGTAAATGCCAGAGAAGAGAGATCATCGTGTGACGCAACAAAACTGAAATTGGACCCCCAAGGAGAGCTGGTGTGTCTACAATCGCTCTGTCAGCATTTTCCCTTGGTTTACCCCGTTCTTTTCCTCCAGCTTGAGTCTTAATTGACTTCTTCTTTCTTCGGGTTTATTTATCAAATTCGTAGAATTTGATAAATAAATACTATCCACAATGGTTGGACTTTAATTTATATTCACGACTTTATATTATCTCCAATCCTTATAACCAATGTTTAACTTTCAACACTTTGTATTTATACTCCACGTTTCTTTTTAAATAAATAACTTGTAGTGAACTTTCGGCTCTATATTTCACCACCCAGCCTTACAACAATCACCCTCCAGACTTATGCTAATTATCCGCCAATCATTTAATTAAACAATTTCATTATACTTCGGCCCCACCTATATATATCAATAACCAATCAAACACTCGTATCGTACCTGGCTATCCTCCGCACACCTTAGTTAACCTCCGGGCAAGTTCAACGTGTGACCACCGTCCGATGGCCCTTCTCCAAATCAACGACTCTTGGCAATTTCGCTTGGCTTCCAACGTCGGGCTTTAACGTGCGATGGCGTGGGTTAAACGGTTGTTTGCCGGGGTCACTTCACCACGTGTCGCATTCCCTATGGAATCGCTCGCGAATAGGAAATACCGCCTACTCCGCAAAAGCGGTGCGATATGGGCAACCAGCTTTTGTGATTCCGCTCGTGGTTTTGGTAGAGGGCTTGACCACGGGTGCATGTATGGTTCCGCTATCCTTTTGTTTGTTAACTCATGTCCAATCCTCGGGTCAGGTTCCGAAAGCACAACAATTTTGTCTCTTTATTAAGCGGGATTTTAATATGTGTATTATCAAAGAAAAACAACACAAATTTTATAAGAAAATTGTTCAAAAGTCGAGCCCGCCGGACTTCAAACGGCGATAAACCATAATTCAAACGGGTTCCATACCCGCCAAATAACTGTAGCATTAACCAATTGTAGCTATGAATTTCTATCAAATCGCCATAAGCTGCGGGTCCGGTTTGCTAACAGCAGCCTTCAATTAAAGATCCATCAATCAATTTTTGCCATTAATATCAATAAAAACTTGCCCTGCTCCAGCTAAGTCTATTAATCAATTGAGTGATGGACATGGATATGGCAAATTCATATCATTCGCATTAACATTTATGACTGTTCAATTAAGTTTTCACATCAAATCTAGATTAATTAATTTTTAACAACATTGAAGATCAGATCTCCTCCATAGCGATTATGGTAATTTGATCCGGCCTTCGGCTCTCATTATTAATGATCAAAGATTCATTATGACGGTCGTCCTTTGATTGCATTGCAGACGGGTCGACATAAAAAATGGCGTTTAGCCATGGTTTTTCAGACAAGCCGGTTGCTGGATTACACTGTCTGGTAACTGTGATGATAAGGAGAAGTGGCCAGCGGAACTTCTGCCTAGACTTTGCTGCATATTTCCATTTCTCTCGGTTCTGTCTCTGTCTGTCTTCCTCTGTTAATTGGAATTCTGCTTCTTCGTCTCTTGTACCCACTGCGATTGCACCCATGCCTCGCGTGCGTCATAGGATGCGTTGCCGCAGGGGGAGCACTAGAGGTCAATCCCGGCGCGCTCCCTCCAGCACCTCAACAGAGGCTAGTTCACCTTCTCCCACGACGCGCACTGCGCAATTTTCCTTTGATTGCACCCTCAACCGCCCTCGAATCACAGCTGTAGTCACTGTGGTCTTCCGCGAGGAGGCCCAAACGCAGGAAGAATGCACCCGTCCGGCGGGTCTGAGCGGGTTTTAATTTGTTTTTCTTGCTTAGCAGGCCCAGTTAATTGGGTTGCTTTTAGTTTATTTTACTGTGCTGGACCTTTAAGTAATATTTTTGAATTCTGTAAATTAAACGTTCAAGACTGGTTTCCCCGTATGAGGGCAGTCTTCTTAATTTTTTGATTTTTTGATGGCAAATTTGCCATGAGTATGGCCAGGAAATGTTTTTGACTTCGGTGTAATTTTATTCACAATGTTAATAGATTAACTTTACTTTGAATTCTCACATGATTAGCGTTTTTCTTGATCTGTTCAAGGATTTTGGGTACTTTAATTTGTATTTGGAACAATGGACGTCGGTACTCTATCTGTTGCTTTACTGTTTTACATACTACTATTTCACTTTCTTATAGATGCCTCGGGCATATTTGAATGCTTTCTCAGATTGTCGATAATCTCCATGTGGACCGTTACTGGATTTTATATCATGTTCCTGTATGTGACATGGGGTATTTTTCTATCATTGTCTGGGGTGGGACTTTCACTTTTCTGGATGGATATTTGGGTTCCAATCTTCAGATGTGAAAATGTAATGACTTCATGGACTGTTTTACTTCATATAATATATTCAAAATAGCATTTTTTCTCTTCTGAAAAAAAAATGATTAATGTTTATAATTCTGCCTTCAAAACTAGCGATGCGGGTCTATGTTGCTGGTTTATTGATATGGTCTGATGGTCTTTTTATATTTTGGACATATCACACTCCTCACATGATTAACGTTTTTCTCTGTTCAAGGATTTTGGGTACTTTAATTTGTATTTGGAACAATGGACGCCGGTACGTACTCTATCTGTTGCTTTACTATTCTACATACTGCTATTTCACTTTCTTATAGATGCCTTGGGCATATTTGGATGCTTTCTCAGATTGTCGATAATCTCCATGTGGACCGTTACTGGGTTTTATATCGAGTCGTTGTATGTGACATGGGGTATTTTTCTATCATTGTCTGGGGTGGGACTTCCACTTTTCTGGATGGATATTTGGGTTCCAATCTTAAGATGTGAAAATGTAATGACTTCATGGACTGTTTTACTTCATACAATATATTGAAAACATCGTTTTTCTCTTGTGAAAAAAAAAATGATTAATGTTTATCACTCTGCCTTCAAAACTAGCGATGCTGGTCTATGTTGCTAGTTTATTGATATGGTCTGATGGTCTTTTTATATTTTGGACATATAACACTCCTCACATGATTAGCGTTTTTCTCTGTTGCGGGATTTTGGGTACTTTAATTTGTATTTGGAACAATGGACGTCGGTACTCTATCTGTTGCTTTACTATTCTACATACTGCTATTTCACTTTCTTATAGATGCCTCGGGCATATTTGGATGCTTTCTCTGATTGTCGATAATCTCCATGTGGACCGTTACTGGGTTTTATATCAAGTCCCTGTATGTGACATGGGGTATTTTTCTATCACTGTCTGGGGTGGGACTTCCACTTTTCTGGATGGATATTTGGGTTCCAATCTTCAGATGTGAAAATGTAATGATTTCATGGACTATTTTACTTCATATAATATATTCAAAATATCATTTTTTCTCTTGTGAAAAAAAAATGATTAATGTTTATCACTCTGCCTTCAAAACTAGCGATGCTGGTCTATGTTGCTGGTTTATTGATATGGTCTGATGGTCTTTTTATATTTTGGACATATCACACTCCTCACATGATTAGCGTTTTTCTCTGTTGGAGGGTTTTGGGTACTTTAATTTGTATTTGGAACAATGGACGTCGGTACTCTATATGTTGCTTTACTATTCTACATACTGCTATTTCACTTTCATGGACTGTTTTACTTCATATACTGCTATTTCACTTTCATGGACTGTTTTACTTCACTGTTGTAGGGTCTTGGGTACTTTAATTTGTATTTGGAACAATGGACGTCGGTACTCTATCTGTTGCTTTACTATTCTACATACTGTTATTTCACTTTCATGGACTGTTTTACTTCATATAATATCTTCACTTTCATGGACTGTTTTACTTCATATAATATCTTCACTTTCATGGACTGTTTTACTTCATATAATATCTTCACTTTCATGGACTGTTTTACTTCATATAATATCTTCACTTTCATGGATTGTTTTATTTCATATAATATCTTCACTTTCATGGACTGTTTTACTTCATATAATATCTTCACTTTCATGGACTGTTTTACTTCACTGTTGTAGGGTTTTGGGTACTTTAATTTGTATTTGGAATAATGGACGTCGGTACTCTATCTGTTGCTTTACTATTCTACATACTGCTATTTCACTTTCATGGACTGTTTTACTTCATATAATATCTTCAAAATAGCGTTTCTCGTCTTTTAAAATTTTAATTTTTTTTTTTTAAATTGAACTTTTCGTCGGTCTACCGACGCCTTGTAGACGTCGGAACTGCAACAATCCAGAAACGTCGGAATAGAGACAGTATGAAAACGTCGGAAGCGCGACGTGTTAAACGTCGGAACTGCGACAATCCAGAAACGTCGAACGAGAGACAGTATGAAAACGTCGGAAGCGCGACGTGTTAAACGTCGGAACTGCGACAACCCAGAAACGTCGGAAGAGAGACAGTATGAAAACGTCGGAAGAGCGACGTTCCAAACGTCGGACCACATATCGTCGGAATTACGAAATCTTCCAGACGTCGCAAGAGTGACGTCCAAAACGTCGGACCAAGTTTAGTCGGAATTGCGACAGTTTACAAGCGTCGGAAGAGCGACGCCAAAACGTCGGACCACGTTTAGTCGGAACTGCGACGGTTAATGAGCGTCGGAAGAACCACGTTTAAAACGTCGGAGCCGCGACGGTTTGTGAGACGTCGGAAGAGTGACGCATGTTCGGAACGTCGGAATAAGTGTCGATAGTGCGACACTTTTTACTTGCGTCGGAACGGCGACGGTAGGAGAAACCACGGTTTGTCCGCCCTTGAACTGTCGCTCTTGCGACGAATATGTGTCGGAATAGCGACAAATTGGCCGTCGGAATTTCCGCCAAATTCTCTAGTGATATGCAATGTAGTGCCTTCACCATAAAGCCACATGCTGTGACAAAGGCTTGAATAATTTGGGGGCTAAATTAGTTTGTGAATCTGGGCCTTTATGTTTTTGGACTGTGAAAATGCCCCAAAGACCCAACTTTCCGACTACCTACTTTCGAATGTGCGCATGCTGCTAAATTTTGCATGTACACCACCAAATTAACACTAGATTTCATGCTCACGTCACTTTTTCCACATGGCCTCCTATGATTGGTCCACTTGTAACATAGAATTGGCTCACTTGGCCACTTGAAAACACTGAAAATTATTGCCACGTCATTGCCATGTTGACATCATCTATGGGTCCAAGGTTGTTGATATGGTATCACCATATCATTTGCCAGCTTTTCATCTGAAACCTATCAATTGATGGTCTCACACCATTTGTCATTTTCATGTTGGAGGGGCCCTACAACCATGTAAATGTTCGCTGGTCACACATTTAGGGAAACCACCTAGTGGTTTTGAGAGCCCCCCTTCCTCTGGTTTTGAGATATACAAGCGGGGTCCCTCAAATCATCTAAATCATTGATCTAGGAGGGTGGTTTAGGCACAGATCCAATTAAGATACCCACCCCCCTTTTAAAATACAATGGGGAATGGACTCCCATAAACTGTCAGATGTTGGCACGACGATATGTGTTGTGCGATCCATCCATGGATGTATGCCACCTTTTGTAGCTATGATTTCATCTCAGTGGGACCTAAATCCTGGCATACAACGTGGGCCTAAATGCTAACTCTGTGCCACCTATGCACTGAATATGTGCCCACCTGTGCGCTGTATGTTGAACCTTGCCTGTTGAAATCATTACTACCAATCATAATCATGAAATCAAGATGGAAAACAATGAAAACATGAGCATGAGCATGGAAATGAATTTTCATGTCAACCCCTCTAATTACTTATTTCAACCTCCCCTTGTGATAATTCTCTCCTTGTGGTTCTAAGAAGCACTTTCACCTTTTCGTTGAGTAGGTTTTCAATTTTTTCACTTATCTCTCCAATGTTTGATTATTCTCCCCCTTTTACATCAATGGAAAATTAGCTTCTTATTGAACTAATGTCCCATGTATTTATGTGTTCTTGTGGACTTGGAAACTTCCTTTTGATGTGTTGAATGTTGAACTGAATTGCATAGTTATCGTTATTCCCCTTAGAGAATATTCAGTTGAGGGAGGAAAGAGTGGCTACTCCTAATCATTGCCTTAAGTATTAAAAGGGTTCTCTTGTTAGAGGCTTAGTGGAAATATCAAAAAATTGTTCTTTTGTAGGTACATACTCTAATTTAACAACCCTATTTGCAACTTTTTCTTGGAGGAAATGGTATTTTATTGGAATATTCTTGGTCTTGGAGTGTAAAGTAAGGTTTTTGGAGATGTTGATTTCACTTATATTATCACAAATGATGGAAATGGGGTATATATATCTCATTTTCATATCTTGTAAATTTTGCTTCATCTATAAGATTTGAGTGCAACAAGAAGTTGCTACAACAAATTCCGCTTCAATAGTAGAAAGAGAAATTGAGGTCTACTTCTTTCTTAACTGTGACACAAGACATTCACCAAGAATAAAGCACCACCATTTGTGCTCTTTCTGTCATCCACATCACCTGCAGTATGCATCAGTGAAATATGTTAGTGAAAAATATTTACCTCTTGGATACCACAGATCGTAGTTGATTTGAATTGGAATATTAGTTTTGTTGTGCTAAGATCCAATTTAGAATATAAACAAAGTTCTTGAGGATTTAGAGGTTAATTGCAAGTTTAATATGAGATTTTATGTGTTTTTATGTGAATTTCATGAGAAAATAAACATAATTAAAACACTAAACATAAGCATCTAACATACATGAACATCACCATAAACAGTAACACAATATCACATGATGAAGGAGTTCACCCTGCCTAGGCTACGTCTCCTTTGTCCAACTTCCAATGGCTTGGTCCTATTCTATTATGCTCAAAATTGTGTTTACATGTGTTTATAATGCTCAAACAACTCTGAACACTGTTCCATTAACTCAAAAATGGAAAAAAATGATTGTTTAGCCTCTTTCTGCATCAAATTTGGCCAAAAAATGGAGAAGTTATTATCTCCCCAAGTTTCTCCACTAACCGCTCCTCAATTTTCTCTAGGGCTGGAATCATCCTACAAATTTGCCCTTTTTCCGCACTAACTGGGTGACAAATTCCTTGTTTTCCCGGTGAAATTTTCGCCTCATTAAAATCCCCCCTATGGGCTATGGTGGAAAAATGGTTTTTAATAAAGGTTCGCTGATGGTTTCTCCAATCATCGGCATGTGCCACCATGCAACATTAAACATTAACATTATATATGGGGGATCGGGGGTAGCCTCTTGCCTGAATTCCCGCCAGTGGCAGTGACCAGGGCTAGGGCTAGACCCCAACCCCCTCCATTAATGCGCCATATAATATGTAATAAAACAATGATGTGACCATAGGTTTGCCAAGGATCATGGCATAGGGTGCGATGATAAGGCTAGCTATTTTTTTCTATGTGGTTGCAGGTTTGACCCCCGATTTCTCCATTCAGACTTAACAAAATTTTTGTGGCCTCCCATGCTGCCACATGGCGGCCTTTGGTTGGGCCATGTGGCAGCATGTGGTTGGCCACAATCCAAACCAATCAAAAACTGCCACAAACGAACCTGTCATACTATGCCACTTGCCACTCCCTAATTCGCCAGAGGAGAAAAAAGCATTGACCAATCAACCTGCCATGTAGGCATGCCATGTTAGCTATACAGAATGCTGATTGAGTTGTATGCACATTTTTTTTAAATTACCTGTTTGAAAAAGTGCACAAAACACATTTCTGGGATCATATGGTGTTGGTTTTCTGCGAAATGAGTTGCACCAGATTCAAAACGACGAGATCTACATGGACGTTCAATTTCCACACCGATGTGAAAACTTTGATTTTTGAGCACCTAATCACTCCTCCCCACTGGAAGCTTTTTGAACCCAAAATATCTTTCATTACTGAACATGTGGATGAGGGTACAACCCCCTCACCCTTCCAGTCTCAATCCACTGGAATTTTCTTGAATTCAACAATTTGAGATTTTCATGAAAACTGATCTTTTTCCTTGATTCTAGAGACCCTGTCTTGTTGTTGTAGGCACCATCATGCTGAAATTTCCCAGAATTTTCAAAACATCAAGTTTTCCTTGAAGAAAAAACTTTTTCCCACCTTGGTTTTCAATCAAAGGAAACTTGAATAACTTGAAAACTTTCTCACCTCGAACACTATCGACATGGAAATTTTTAGCTTGACTTGCCTTGTATTTGCGTCGACCTTTTACCAAGTGTTTTCGCCATTTCCATGTACCATTTTGAAACCATTCAATGAACTTCTTGGGTTTCTCCATGTCTCGACCAAAAGCAACATCCTTCTTACCAAGATTACACAACAAATTATGATTCAAATGGTAAACAATTCCACTACGTGTTTTAGTTGACTCAAGCTTGAATGTACATCTTGAAAGTATGCATATTGCTGAACATAGATTTCATGTAAAACAAAATGATGCTTGAGTACAATAGTTACACAAATAACATGCCTAGAAGGCTTATCAACAAACTTGTCACTTATACCTCTCTTATACCTTTTGACCAAGGGGAATTGTTGACAAACACCCATCAAATTAAAGTGCCTTAATCGTTGCAACATAATCATTGCACCATTCAAATTTTATGAATGAAATGAAATGGAAAAGTCACTTGCATCAACCTGAAACTCAAATGACCTTTTCAAGTTTAAAAGAGCAAATAAAAGAGCTGAAATAATCTTTTTCTTTGAAGCACCACATGCCTATTTTTTTTTGCCTCCCCACTGGAAGACCTTTTGCACACATGTCAATGCATGCCAAGGAGCTACAATAGAAGAAATATTAACAAAAAAATTACTCCAACATCGGGCTTCTCCCAAAAAAACTCTTATCGATATGACCATCTTGGGGATTGACCAATCCACAATGGTGTCAAACTTGGAGAGGTATACGTTCAAATTACCTCCTCCAACATTATAGCCCAAGTATATCAAAGAAGTTTTACCCAAATCATACTTTGACATCTTAAAAAACAAATGTTCATGCCTTATGACATCAAGTATTTTTCTCTTATACAAGACACGTTCATAATGAAATTTTCTAAAAATGACAATGTCATACAAGTAGAATATCACATCTATAAATGGCTCCATTTCATCATTCTTCATATGCATGAAAGTAGTAGGAGTGTGGAAAATACCATAAAACATAATAAGCCATTCAAACAAACCTTGTTTGATGTTAAATTTCGTCTTCCACATACCTCCTTCAACAACTCTTCTTTGATGAAAGCCACTCCTTTTGTTCCTCACAATAAAATTATTTCCATTATTTTTGGGCACCAAAACCATAGGTGCACTGCATGGCGGAAAACATGGTCGAGTTATTTCATTGTTCAAAAACTTTTGGCTTTTCTTTGGTATTTTTTCACTTTGCATTTTTGACATCCGATGTATGCCAATGTCACAAGGAGAACATTCTTGCTGCAAAATATTTACCGAGGATAAAATCCAAAAATACTTTGGCAAATAATCCAAACAATATTTACATGGTAAATACTTGTGTAAATGAGTGCTTGGCACATTTGTAACATACTGAATGTGCTGAAACTACTCATCCCAAAGTTTATGATTCTTACTAAAATTTCCACAAATAGAAATGAATTTTACAATATGGAATAAATTTGACTCCCAATTCCCATACAAAAGAACTCATCATCAAGCCAAAATATCATAAGGATACTAAAGAAATCACTATTGTATATAAGTGATTTATTTACAAACATCGCTTTTTCAAAATTCCCAATTGTGGGGATATGAAAAAAGTGCTTTACAAATATTTATGGTATTCAACTGGAAAAGAAGTCCGTCCATTTCTTACTCAACTAGGTGAATGAACCTTCTAATTGAACTTTTTTTCCTTCTTGAGTCGCTTCATGGATGGTGACCGTAACTTGCGCTAATTTTTCCTTTGTCGCTTCCTCTTCAGGTGCTTGCATGATTTGCTTGCCCTTGTTAGGATAAAGTCACAGATGCAATTTCCAACACTTCTCGACCTAATACCCACTGATATTGCAATGAGTACAAAATTTTTTGTGAGCCTCTCTTGGCACAAATGTCTTTAAACTTGGATGAGAATTTCCCTTCTTAGTCTCAAGTCCAATTGACATATTCATATTCTTGATTAATGCTTTCCTTTTGTGGCACTTAGCTACACAATGGTTAGGTGCATGACATAAAGTGCATAGAAAAAGATTCCAAAACATGTTATTCAAGTCATCATATGTTTTGTCATCATAAATCCTTTGAATAATCAAGATGCTTATACCTCTCATGGTTTACCTTTGGCTTATGATTTTTATGCGAGGAACTTAAATGGCGAGAAGAACTTGTATTAGTCTCTTCTTCAACTTTCTCATCTCTCTTTGGAGATGTTTTTCACTTCATGTCCTAATTTTTCTTTAGAAACCAAGCTGGTACCAATTCCGAATGAAAATCCCAACATTTTTCCTCCTCGTGTCCTCTCTTATAAAAAAAGGACAAGATACCCAAGAGTTATCATTGGAAGACCATTCTTCCTTTTTAACATAGCCCAAAAATTCATATCGAGGTCTCTCCTTTGCCTCAATTGGATGGATAATTCCCTAATTTCTCACTCCAAGAAACCCATCTTGGACAAGAGATTTGTTCCTATGTGATCAGATTTGGATCAAGGACCTAAGTGATAGATAAAATTTTAAAGTGTTCGAAAGTGTGTTGAACCTGAGCGACCAGATAGATCTCATCTTCCTGATTCTGGTGCCATGAATGGTTTGAAAAACTGACACCGTATGAAGAAGTTATCGCATTTTGAAAAGTCCAGTAAACTGTAAATTTCGACAATTGACCAAGTTTCACTGGGTTTTTGAAAAGTAAAAAATAAGAATATTCCAGGGAATATTCCTCGAAATATTCCCTAGAATATTCCTTCCGAGACAGTCGTATTGTGATAAATGGTAGGGTATTACTGGTCTAATGTTGTATTGGGCCAATCAGAAGGCACCACGTGGCCAGCCCTGCAGCCGCCATGTGGCCCTTGAACAGTGTTGCAAAAGTTTGTTTGGAGTCCGTAGGATCAATCGCGCAACCTCCTGCCCAGCAGATTCTTACCATCCAATCTATAGTTTGTTTCTTAACCTATGAGTTCGCGGGTTCTATTTATTGTTCAATTATTTTGAATGCAGTGGATTGGAGGGGCCAGCCCCTCCCCATATGGCCATTGCCCATGGCCTAAGAGTTGAACTACCGATCGCAAATGGTTTCCCATGAAATGATCACATGGCCATGTTGTATCTTTAACTCTGACAGTTTTGCAAGTGATTATGCAACAGTAAACTTGAGTTTTAATGCCATTACCCCAGTTTAAGCAGATTTCCCTTGACTGTAACGGATGCTGCGGGGTTTGGGGTCATGTGGCCACCCCAACGGCTAAAATTAATTTTACGGCTTAAATGGCAGGGGGTTTTGGAGCGCACCCCAAATTTAGGGCGGAATCACTATTTTATCTCCAGTTAACTTGAGTGCCCCAAATTTAGTGATGTTGATTAGGGTGAAACCAGAGAAAAATTGATTAGGCTCTATATTGAGAATTATTCAACCATTCAGAGAGTGTGAATAGTCAATTTCGACTTTATTGTACATTAAAGACTCATTGGTGAGGGTTTTATAGCTAGCAGAGGAATTATGAGTGAGATTTTTCTTTAGAGAAGTTCCATAGGCCACTAGGGCCATCAGAGGCCAGTAACAAAATAAGGCCTAGCCAGGGTAGCTAGAGGCCTTACTCAGGAAACCGATAGTAATTTTTGGAAGTTTTAGACATTATGGAACTAATGGTGAGGTTTTTAGAGCCAGTAGAGGATTTTTGAAGGCCGAGTTGCTTCAGAAAAGTTCCAAGGGCCACCAAGGCCACCAGGTGCCAACAGGATAATGAGCCATATCCAGAGCATCCAGTATCCATTCTCATAAAAAAAGTAGTCTATTTTGACTATTTTTAGCCTTATGAATCCAATGGAATAATTTTCAAAATATTTGAAGAGTTCTGAAGGTTGAGATGCTTCAGAGAAGTTTTCAGTGAACCTAGAGCGAGGGGGTGCCACTAGGTGTTGGAGGCATAACCAGAGCAGTCGGAGGACAATTTTAGTAAGTGAATAGTGTATTATGAATATTTTGGACATTAAGGATCCATTTAAGGGATATGAAGATCCATTTGGAGACTTCTGAAGGTTGAGAAGCCACTGGGAAGTTTCGAGTAGCCCAAGGCCAACAATGGATGGAGGCCTAGATTGCGAAGCCATAGCTCATTTTGAGCAAATGATCAGTCTATTTTGGATGTCTGATATGTGTTTAAGACATTGGGTGTGGTTTCAGGGACTGAAAAGGATTTTTTAAGGAGTTAGTGCCACAAATAAGCTCAGGGAAGCTTAAGGGTGCTGACAGAAGAGGTCAAGTCTAAGGGAATCTAGGTCTATCTTCAAAGTGATGACAACCATTCCAGGGGTATGATGGTATTCTAAACCCAATGGTACATTCCAAATAACCATTGGATTTGATTTATTAACTTGTAAAATAAATTTCCCATCATAATTCCAAAGAGCCAAGTCAAGTTGACATAGGTTCAAGGAGACGTAGCCCAAGATATTCGGGTGAAATCCTATATTAAATTTGATGTTATATGTTGATGCTTATTTGCTGCACTTTATGGTTTTTGTACATGCTTAATATCAAAAAATGCAATTGTTTAATTCCTTACACATAAATGTTTAAAACAATTAAAAACACATACACTTGTTTCAAGTGTTCAATTCCGCACAGTTAAGAATAAGCTAGATATTAATTTTTTTAACTAAGTGGGAGGTTCTTGAAAGGCATAAAAATTTATCCACCCATTATCAGATCAGGTTGGTATCAGAGCACTAGGTTTCTTGTTTGACTTGAAAGGTGTTTAACAGTGCAAAGAATTTTAATGTTTGCAAATTGACTGTTGCTTACAAGTTTGAGTTTGCTAGAGGTGAAGGGAAGCTATTGTTAGCTAACTCCAGAAGAGGAAAAAAAGGAAGAAGGCAAAAATAATTCTCCTTACCCAAAGGACCTCAAGGCAACCCTTGAAGCACAAGAGGAATTGTTTGCAAAAGTGGCTGCTTGAATCCACAACCATTTTGTTTAGAAGCTTTGTCAATTGTTTTGAAAGCTTTGTGAATTTTTGTTGAATTTGTTTAGTTAATTTACATAATGATGTCAACTTCATCAAGTGAGGTTTCTAAATCCTCATCTTTCACAATATTCTTTGATGAATACATGAAGCGAGACTTCTACATCCTGAAGGATATGGTGCAAATTATTTATGAAGATGGAAGAGAAATAAATAGACTTCATGAGAAATTGGTTGATATGAAGCAAGAGAAATAAGGACTTATTCAAAGAATGCATGAGATGGAGATGCAGCTCCATCATGCCCAAGAGGCCTTAACCAAACACATGCTTGAAGCAGAGGTAAATCACTCAAATTTTTCTTCAATTTCCTCTTCAGAAATATGTGTAGGTTCATTTGAAAAGCACACTAGAGGTATAGGGTCCAAGTTGATGTTAAAAATGGGCTATGAAGGCAAGGGTTTAGGCAAACATGCACAAGGTTTGATTGATCCTATTTTGGTTGAGGAAAGGCCTAAGAAGTTTGGTCTAGGCTATGTTCAATCTTATGGCGAAAACTCCAAAGCCATGAAGGCATTTGAGACAACTCCAAGAAGAAATTTTATTGCAATTTCTAAACCACAAACATGTCAAGTTTTTTTTTCAAGTTGAATTCCAATGTTTGAAGCCTATGTTGTAGCAACATGTTTGTAGACATGCAACTTATGGCGAGCAAGAGTGTTACGAAAGCTATCAAGACATGAACACTAATGTTAATCTTCAAAAGAAAACTGGAACCTCTTCAAGTTCATCTCCTCAAGAAGGTAAAAATAAAGGACACGCAAAGCAACATTTGAAGTATAATTCTTCCCATAGTCAAGTAGATTATGTTTATGATAAGCATGGAAAATCTGCATGCATGAAAGGAAGAAAAAGTTGTTGTTCCTATTGTGGTCTGTGCAACCATGAAGTTTCAAAATGCTGGAAGAGGATGAAGGCATTCATGAAACATGTCATTGCCCAATGTTGGACATTGCGTCCAACTAATCATCCTAAGCATTTGAAGCAAGATGATAAAAATACTGGCAGAAATGGAACCAAAGATTCCATCATTGATGTGAGAACAAATGTTTCACATGAAGAATATTTTTAGCAACAAAAATCACCATGGAAGTGGCTTGGTAAGAAGTGGTTTGACTTCTTAACCTAGTAAGACATACATTCATTTGTTTGTACATATGAAAATTTCAGTCATGTATGCATTTTTTTTGGAAACTTACGTTTGTTTGAGCCACCTTTGATTGATGATCACGGATATGATGTTCAACTACCTTATATATTTTTTCCTGCCAGAAATTTCTGGATGAGCAAGGAAGACACGGTTCTTGAAAGGAGGACAAGAGCATCCAAGAAGGGAAGTGTTGATTACCTTCAAGTTGGGGCTCAAAGGAACTAAGCCAAGAAAAGCAAAGTGAATGGAGGCTGGAAATGTGAGGGTGTTGTACTCTTAATCTACTCAATAGGAAATCAGTCTTTTTGTGTCCAAAATATTCCTAACGGGGAGGAGTGTTCAGATTTGGATCAAAGACCTAAGTGATAGCTCAAATTTCAAATTTTTCGAAAGTGTGTTGAACCTGAGCGACCAGATAGATCTCGTATTCTTAATTCCGTGCCATGAACGGTTTGAAAAACCAACACCATATGAAGAAGTTATCGCATTTTGAAAAGTCTAGTAAACTGCAAATTTCTACAGTTGACCAAGTTTGAGTGGGTTTTTGAAAAGTCAAAAAGAAGAATATTCCATGGAATATTCCCTAGAATATTTCTTCCGAGCCAGTTGTATGGTGACAAATGGCAAGGTATTACTGGTCGAATGTTGTATTGGGCCAATCAGAAGGCACCACTTGGCCAACCCTTAGACCGCCATGTGGCCCTTAAACAATGTTGCAAAAGTTTGTTTAGAGTCTGTGGGATTGATCGCGAGACCTCCTGCCCAGCACGCACGATTCTTACCATCCACTCTACAAGTTGTTTCTTAACCTTTGAGTCTAAGAGTTCTATTTATTGTTCAATTGTTTTGAATGCGGTGGATTGGAGGGGCCAGCCCCTCCCCATATGGTCATTTCCCATGGCCTAACGGCTGAAATACCAACCAAAAATGGTTTCCCATGGACAAATCACATGGCCACATTGTAACATTAACTCTGACAGTTTCGCAAGCTATTATGCAACAGTAAATTCGAGTTTCAATGCCATTACCCCAGTTTAAGCGGAGTTCCCCTGACCGTAACGAATGTCGCGGGGTTTGGGGTCATGTGGCCACCCCAATGGCTACAATTAATGTTGCAGATTAAATGGTGGGTGGTTTTGGAGCACACCCCAAATTTAGTGCGGAATCACTATTTTATCTCCAGTGAACTTGAGTGCCCCAAATTTAGTGGAGTTGATTTGGGTGAAGCTGGACAAAAATTGATTAGGTTCTATCTTGAGCATTATTCAACCATTCTGAGAATGTGAATAGTTAATTTAGACTTTCTTGGAAATTATAGAATCATCGGTCAGGTTTTCAGAGCCATCAGAGGAATTCTAAGCAAGATTTTTCTTGAGAGAAGTTCCATGGGCCACCAGGGCCATCAGGGGCCAACAATAGAATGAGGCCTAGCCAGGGCAGCTAGAGGCCTTAATTAGGAAAAAAATTGGATGTTTAAGGCATTATGGAACTAATGGTAAGGTTTTCAGCGCTAGTAGATGACTTTTAAAGGCTGAGTTTCTTCAAAGAAGTTCCAAGGGCCATTAGGGCCACTAAGTGTCAGCAGGAGAATGAGGCCTATCCAGAGCAACCATTATCCATTCTCAGCAAAATAGTAGTCTATTATAACTATTTTGAGCCTTATGAATCAAATGGAAGGATTTTCAAAATCTTTTTAAGACTTTTGAAGGTTGATATGCTTAATATAAGTTTTCAGTGAACTTAGAGCCAGGGGGTGCCGCCAAGTGTTGGAGGTGTAACCGTAGCAGCCGGAGGAAAATTTAAGTAAGTGAATAGTATATTATGAATATTTTGGAAATTATGAATCAATTGAAGGGATTTTCAGAGCCATTTGGATACTTCTAAAGGTCGAGAATCCATAGGGAAGTTTCGAGCAACCCAAGGCCAACAATGGATGGAGGCCTAGATTGGGGAGCCATAGCTCATTTTGAGAAAATGATCAATCTATTTTGGATGTCTGATATGTGCTGAAGATAGTAGGTGACGTTTTAGGGACAAAAAATGATTTCTTAAGGACTTATTTCGACAGAGAAGCTCAGGGAAGTTCTAGGGTGCTGACAAAAGAGGTCAAGTCTAAGGGAATCTAGGTCTATCTTCATAGTGATGATAGAAATTCCAAGGGTATAATGGTATTATAAACCCAATGGTACAGTCCAAATAACTATTTGAGTTGATTTATTAACTTGTAAAATAAATTTCCCATCATAATTTTGTGAAACCAGCTCCAAAAATAGAAGAAAAGAGATATCAACGCCTTATAAATAAGCCACTTCGAGGGGGAAACCTCCAATACATTACATGAATGAAAAATTCTTGGATGATACAAATTACAAAACCTCCTTTCTATATGTAGGAGTCCATGGGGCCATAATGTAATCCTAGTGGGCCACAATGTAATCCTAGCCGACCTAACAATAATAATTTAAGGGCACAATAATAACAAAATGGGGGTTACAAGGGTACAATAATAACAATAAGGGGGTTACACTAATAACAATAAGGGACTATACTAGTAAAATAGGGACCTAACATGCCCCACAACTCCAAAAAAGTGTTGTCCTCAACTCTTGAGTAGCTCTGGGTGCTTCTGTATAAACTTCTCATCCTCCCATGTAGAATCTTCAGTGGGTAAGTTCTTCCACTTGATGAGATACTCTGAAATTGATCGATTCCGTAGCTGTCGAGTTCTTGTTTCCATGACCGCTTCAGGTTCCAATATGATTTTCCTTCCTCATCAAGTTCTGGCAATATTGTTTGAACTGGAAGATTTTCACCTATAACCTTCTTTAAGCATGAAACATGGAAAATTGGATGCACTCGTGAAGAAGCAGGAAGCTCCAATTTGTATGCCATAGTACCAATATTTTGCAACACCTTGTAAGGACCATAGTACTTTGGCGATAATTTATTATCCTTCTTAGCTTGATTGACAGACATTTGTTTGTATGGTTGTAGCCGTAAAAATACCCAGTCTCCTACATCAAAACTTCTCTCACTATGATGTTGATTTGCCTGTTGTTTCATTTGATTTTGTGCCAAATTCAAGTTGTCCTTTAAGAGTTGGAGAAATTCTTGTTGATGCTCGATGCGATCTTCCACTGCTTTAACCTTCGAATTTTCTCTTAAATATGATGTGATGGACGGTGGATTATATCCATAAAGTGCCATAAATGGGGTCATTTTTGCTGCAGTATGGAAGGAAGTGTTATACCACCATTCAGCGAGAGGTAACCACTTGACCCATTGTGTTTGTTTATCAGATACAAAACAACGAAGATATCCTTCCAAACATTTATTTACTATCTCAGTTTGACCATCAGATTGAGGATGATAAGATGAGCTATGAGCTAATTAAGTACCCAAACAAGAAAATAACTCCGTCCAAAAATTTCCAGTAAAAATGGGATCTCTATCACTTACAATAACCCTTGGGTTTCCATGTAGCTTTTGAATTGTGTCCATAAATGTAGTAGCAACTGTACTTGCTTTAAATGGATGAGATAATGCACAAAAGTGTGCATACTTGGTAAGTCTATCAACTACCACCATGATGACACTCTTTCCTTTGGACTTGGGTAAACCTGTGATAAAATCCATTGAAATCTCCTCCCAACGTTGACTTGGAATGGATAAAGGTTGTAGAAGACCCGGGGTCTTAATTGTCTCAACTTTATTCTGCTGGAAAACCAAACATTTCGCCACAAACTTTTGAATATCAGATTTAAGGCCATCCCAAAAAAATTCTTTCTTCACCCTGTGGTAAGTTTTTAAAAATCCTGAGTGTCCTCCTAAAGGAGAAGTGTGCAGTTCCAAAAGAATATTTTGTTTTAGTTGGGAATTCTTACAAAGATATAAGCGATCTTTTTACCATAAGGAATCATTTTTCCAACTAAATGTATCAGATGTACTAGGATCTTGCTGCAACTTTTGAATGAGTGTCCATACATCTTTGTCCTTCTTCCATCCATCTCTTGCTTCGGTTATCCAATCTGGTTGGATAATAGAAATGGCACAAAGCAATGCTTCCACCTCTTCATTCTTTCTTGAGAGTGCATCTGCAACAACATTAAGCTTTCATTTTTTGTAGATTATTTCAAAGTCATAACCAAACATCTTTGTGACCCATTTTTGCTGCTCTTCTGAAGATAGTCTTTGTTCCAAAAAGTGTTTAAGACTATCATGATCAGTTTTTACCTTGAAGTGTCTTCTCATTAGGTAAGTTCGCCATTTCTTTAGTGCATGCAGTATTGCTAACATTTCCTTCTCATAAATAGGTTTCTGTAAATACTTTCCTTTGATTGGACGAATTTCAAAAGCAATGGGTCTTCCTTCCTGCATTAAAACGACACCAATTCCATTTCCTGAGGCATCACATTCCACAATAAAGGTTTTTGTGAAGTCTGGCGTAGCTAAGACCGGTGCTAGGCACATTGCCTCTTTAAGATATTCAAAGGCCTTAGTTGCTTCAGGAGTCCATGAAAATGCATCTTTCTTCAATAATGTTGTTAGAGGTGCTGCTATTCTCCCATAATTCTTAACAAACTTGCGATAATAGCCTGTTAACCCGAGAAATCCTCGCAACTGCTTTATTGTCTTGGGGACTTTCCATTCTTTAATGGATTTAATTTTGTTAGGGTCTACTTTAACACCCTCGTGAGATATAATATGACCCAGATATTCCACCTCTTGTACTCCAAAGAAACATTTGGATGTTTTGCATATAATTGTTTCTCCTGCAATAGTTTGAGCACCCTGTCAACATGTTCAACATGATCCTTCCAAGACCTGTTGTAGATTAGTATATCATCAAAAAATACTGGCACAAATTTTCTAAGGAAGGGTTTGAAAATGGAATTCATCAACCCTTGAAATGTAGAAGGTGCATTGGTAAGGCCAAAAGGCATGACCAAAAATTCATAATGACCCTCATGAGTTCGAAATGTTGCTTTTGGAATATCTTCAGTTTTCATTCTAATTTGATGATATCTTGAACGAAGATCCAACTTGGTAAAATAAATTGCTCCATGTAATTCATCCAATAATTCATCAATCACAGGAATGGGAAATTTATCTTTAATGGTGAGCTTATTGAGCTCCCTATAATTGGGACACATGTGCCATGATCCATCCTTCTTGTGTACCACTACTACAGGAGCAGAGAAAGAACTTTGACTAGGTTGAATTATACCAGCCTCTAACATTTCTGTAATCATATGTTCAATTTCACTCTTTTGGACATAAGGATATCTGTAAGGTAAGATGTTTGGAGGAACACTTCCTGGAATCAAATTAATAGCATGATCATGATCACGAATAGGTGGGAGTCCTTTGGGAGTATAAAACACATTGGAATGATTGTCCAAGACTCTTTGGAGATCTGGAGAAATAGATGATTTTGATGTTGTAACTTCTAATGAGCATAATTGTGCAATTACGCCTCTTTGCTCTTTCTTCAGAAGCTTTGTTATGACATTAGAGCTTATTATCTTTCTTGGCTTCCCTGCAATACCCCGTAATTCGATATCCTTTCCTTCCGAAAAAAAATTCAAGAAAAGTTCTTGAAAATTAAATGCTACCGTCCCCAAAGATTGTAACCAGTGTACTCCTAGTATGACATCAGCACCTCCCATTGAGATGGAAAGCATTGGAATATTCAATACATATTCCCCCATGGATAGCTTGATATTATGGCATTTTCCAGAGCAATTTATAGTTCCTCCATTTGCAACCATCACTTGACATTCTGGTGTTGGGTATAGAAAACAATTCAATTCCTTGGCTACCTTACAATAAATAAAATTATGGGTACTACCTGAATCAATCAACACTATTACATTTTTCTTCTTGATATGTCCTTCTATCTTGAGAGTTTGAGGAGTGGTAATTCTTACCAATTCATTACACGATATGGTCAAACTCATTTCTTTCTCTTCTAGGGTTGGTTCCTGGTGTATATCCTCTTCTTGTTCATTTTCTTCTTCCTCTTCACAATCTATGAAAAATAATTTCTTCTCAGCACACTTATGACCTTTAGTGTATTTTCTATCACAACTGTAGCAAAGCCCTTTTGCTCTTTTTTCTTCCAATTGTTGTGGTGTCAACCTTGTAGGTTGTTAAATTATAGGAGTAGCAACACTTCCCTCTTTATAGAAGTGAGTGTTAGGCTTCCTTGTCGCCATAATTTTACATTAAATTTTTCTTGCCAACCTGAATTCCTTCTCCAATGAATCAGGTTCCAAAACGCGAACTTCATGTTGGATTTTATCCTTTAAAGTACCTATGAAGAGATCAATCATGTGTTCCTATGGAATATCAGTTACCCTTATATTCAATTTTTGGAAGTCCTCAATGTGCTCCCCCACTAAACCCTTTTGTTTGAGATTTATCAATTGGCTAAAGAAGGTGTTGCTCTTTGTATCCTCATAATGTGCTATCATTTCCTCCATAAAAATTGACCAAGTGACAATTTTTTACGGGAGCAAAGCCATCGATACCATACAAATGTATTTTGTTCTAGATGTAAAGTTGCAATGCGTACCTTTTGTGTGTTTTGCACATTATTGAGATCAAAATATTGCTCCATCTGTAGTATCCATGTTACGGGATCCTTGCCATCAAACTTCCTCATATCCATCTTTGGAATATGGCGGTTCTTCCCGCCAACATTAGAGTTTATGAAATCACGATTAGCATTTATTTTGTTCTCATCATGAGTTTCCTCTACTATCTTTTCACCATTAGGAAACATTTGTTGTATCAACTTTGTCAAACCTTCCATGTCTTCTTTTAGATCATTCTTCATGTTTTCCATTTTTTCATCGATCTTAGCTTCCATGTCATCCATATTAGCTTCCATGCCAACTTCCATGCCATCCATCTTAACTTCCAAACCATTCATCTTAGCTTCTGCGCCTTTCTTCAAACCATCCATATTAGTTTTCGCGCCTTTCTTCAAAACTTCAATTTCACTTTTTGTTTCTCTTTGCAATAGCGAAATTTGGTGCACTTGCTCATGGACTTTTGATATCTCATGTTGCATTTCTTCGTCTTCATGAGTCATAGTAGAGCCTTCTGAAGGCCTAATGGGTGTTGAATTATTTTTAGGAGGCATTTTAGAACCCAATACTGATAGATATTCTCAATAGGCCTTTGGAATCAACTAGAACTGATTTTTCCAACAAGACTCATGCAATTTGAAAAAAAATACACACCTTTTTCTTGATATTGAGGAGCTCGATATTGAAACTGAATTATCTCTGTGATTTAGGATCTTCAATATCTGAAATTTGGCCCTGAAGTAACCCTCTGAATTTTCTTTTGAATGCCACAGGTTTGACTTGATTTGGATTCTTCAAGGAAAAGTTATGTCCAATCTCCCACAATGACCCAATTATAGACTGGTTCAGTATAGAAAACTTGTATGACTTGCCATGTGTCATTGTTTCCTCCTTTGGCTCTAAACTTGATAGACAAGAAACTACAGTCCATGTACTTGCGGAATTTTTTACAGCATTCCAATACAATGCTCATAGAGAGTTATGAATATTTTCCCACAATAACCTCTTTGAGATGAAATTCGGGAGCCTGAAAAAGACCTAACTTCCACAGATCATATCTCCGAAAATATTGCGAACCAAGATCTGAAATTTTACGATGATGTTCCTCAGGATTTTGGCTTCGCTCTCTAAAAATTTCAGCTTCTAAAACTTCGTAGAACAAACGTTGTAGTGCAAATTACACGATGACTTGTTTAGGTTAAATTCTAGAGCCTGTAAAAAGCCCTAACTTCCACAGATCATATCTCTGAAAATATTGTGAACCAAGCTCTGAAATTTTGCGACGATTTTCCTCAGGATTTCAACTTCGCACTCTCAAAATTTCAGCTTTTGAACCTTCGTAGAAAAAATTTGTAGCGAAAATTCCACAATGACTGGTTTGGGGCAGCGAAACCCTAGAATCCAAAGCTCTGATACCAAATGTTGTGAAACCAGCTCCAAAAATAGAAGAAAAGAGATATCAACGCCTTAGAAATAAGCCACTTCGAGGGGGAAACCTCCAATACATAACATGAATGAAAAATTCTTGGATGATACAAATTACAAAACCTCCTTTCTATATATAGGAGTCCATGGGGCCACAATGTAATCCTAGTGGGGCCACAATGTAATCCTAGCCGACCTAACAATAATAATTTAAGGGCACAATAATAACAATATTGGGGTTACAAGGGTACAATAAAGGGGTTACACTAACAACAATAAGGGACTATACTAGTAATATAGGGACCTAACACATAATCCCAAAGAGCCAGGTCAAGCTGACATAGGCTCAAGGAGACGTAGCCCACGATATTCAGGTGAACTCATATATTAAATTTTCTGATATGTTGATGCTTATTTTATGCACTTTATGGTTGTTTTAAATGCTTAATATCAGAAAAAACAAATGTTTAATTCCTCACACATAAAGGTTTAAAACAGTTAAAAACACATACACCTGTTTCAAGTGTTCAATTTTTCCCAATCAAGAATAAGCTAGATCCTAATTTGTTTAACTAAGTGGGAGGTTCTTGAAAGGAATAACAAGTTATCCACCCATTATCAGATCAGGTTGGTATCAGAGCATTAGGTTGCTTGCTTGATAGAGCACTAGGTTGATTGTTTAACTTGAAAGGTGTTTAACAGTGCAAAGAATTTTACTGTTTGCAAATTGATTTTTTCTTACAAGTTTGAGTTTGCTAGAGGTTAAGGGAAGCTACTGTTAGCTAAGTCTAGAAAAGGATAGGGAGGAAGAAGGAAAAAATATTTCTCCTGACCCAAAGGACCTCAAGGCAACCCTTGAAGCACAAGAGGAATTGTTTGCAAAAGTGGCTGCTTGAATCCACAACCATTTTGTTCAGAAGCTTTGTCAATTGTTTTGAAATCTTTGTGATTTTTTTTTGAAGTTATTTAGTTCATTTACATAATGATGTCAACTTCATCAAGTGAGGTTTCTAAATCCTCCTCTTTCACAAGATTCTTTGATGAATACATGAAGCGAGACTTCTACATCCTAAAGGATATGGTGCAAATTCTGTATGAAGATGGAAGATAAAGAACTAGACTTCATGAGCAATTAGTTGCTATGAAGCAAGAGAAAGAGGGACTACTTCAAAGAATGCATGAGATGGAGATGCATCTCCATCATTCCCAAGAGGCCTTAACCAAACACATGCTTGAAGCAAAGGTAAATCACTCAAATTTGTCTTCAATTTTCTCTTCAGAAATATGTGTAGGTACATTTGAAAAGCACACTAGAGGTGTACGGTCCAAGTTGATGTTAAAAATGGGCTATTAAGGCAAGGTTTTAGCCAAACATTTACAAAGCATGATTGATCCTATTTTGGTTGAGGAAAGGCCTAAGAAGTTTGGTCTAGGCTATGTTCAATCTTATGGCGAAAACTCCAAGCCATGAAGGCATTTGAGACAACTCCAAGAAGAACTTTTGCTGCAAGTTCTAAACCACAAACATGTCAAGTTTGATTTCAAGTTGAATGCCAATGTTTGAAGCCTATGTTGCAGCAACATGTTTTTAGACATGCAGCTTATGGCGAGCAAGAGAGTTCTAACAGCTATCAAGACATGAACATTGATGTTAGTCTTGAAAAGAAAGCTAGAACCACTTCAAGTTCATCTCCTCAGGAAGGTAAAAAATATGGACATGCAAAGCAACATTTGAGTTATAATTCTTCCCATAGTCAAGTTGATTATGTTTATGATAAGCATGACAAATCTGAATGATTGAAAGGAATAAAGAGTTGATGTTCCTATTGTGGTATGTGTAACCATGAAGTTTCAAAATGCTGGAAGAGGATGAAGGCATACAGGAAACAGTTGAAGCAAAGGCAACTTGCTCAAAAGATACAAAAGACCTGCACACATTGTCAAAAAAAGGGACATGTCATTGCCCAAAGTTGGACATTTCATCCAATTAATCATCCTAAGCATTTGAAGTAAGAGGATAAAATATTTGGTGCAAATGGAACCAAGTATTCCATGATTGATGTGAGAACAAATGTTTCACATGAAGAATATTTTCAGTAGCAAAAATTGCCATGGAAGTGGCTTGGTAAGAATTGGTTTGACTTCTTAACCCAGTAATACATACATTCATTTCTTTGTACATATGAAAATTTCAATCATGTATGCATTTCTGTTGGAAACTTACATTTGTTTGAGCCACCTTTGATCGATGATCAAGGAAATGATTTTCAGCTACCTTCTATAAATTTCTTGGCAGAAATTTCTAGATGAGTAAGGAAGACACAGTTCTTGAAAGGAGGAAAAGAGAATCCAAGAAGGGAAGTGTTGACTACCTTCGATTTGGGGCTCAAAGGAAATAAGCCAAGAAGGGAAAATTGAATGGAGACTAGAAATGTGAGGGTGTTGTACTCTCAATATACTAAAAAGGTAATCAATATTTTGGGGTCAAAAATATTCCTAATGGGGATGAGTGATCAAATTTGGATCAAGGAACTAAGTGATATCTCAAATTTCAAAGTTTTTGAAAGCATGTTGAACCTGAGCGACTGGAAAGATCTTGTCTTCTTGATTCTGGCGCCATGAACGGTTCGAAAAACTGACATCGTATGAAGAAGTTATTGTGTTTTGAATAGATAAGTCCAGAAGAGGACAAGAAGGAAGAAGGAAGAAAGAATCCTCCTTACCCAAAGGACCTCAAGGAAACCCTTGAAGCACAATAGGAATTGTTTGCAAAAGTGGTTGCTTGAATCCACGGCTATTTTGTTCACAAGCTTTGTCAATTGTTTTGAAATATTTGTGAATTTTTGTTGAAAGCTTTGTGAATTTTCAACTTCATCAAGTGAGGTTTTTAAATCCTCGTCTTTCACAATATTCTTTGATGAAGACATGAAGCGAGACTTATACATCCTGAAGGATATGGTGCAAATTTTGTATGAAGATGGAAGATAAAGAACTATAATTCATGAGCAACCAGTTGCTATGAAGCAAGAGAAAGAAGGAATTCTTCAAAGAATGCATGAGATGGAGATGAAACTCCATCATGCCTAAGATGCCTTAACCAAACACATGCTTGAAGCAGAGGTAAATCATTCAAATTTGTCTTCAATTTCCTCTTCAGAAATATGTGTAGGTTCATTTGAAAAGCACACTAAAGGTATAGGTTCCAATTTGATGTTAAAAATGGGTTATGAAGGCAAGAGTTTAGGAAAACATACACAAGGCATGATTGATCCTATGTTGGTTGAGGAAAGGCCTAAGAATTGTTGTCTAGGCTATGTTTAATCTTATGGCGAAAACTCCAAAGCCATGAATGCATTTGAGACAACTCCAAGAAGAACTTTTATTGCAAGTTCTAAACCACAAACATGTCAAGTTTGTTTTCAAGTTTAATTCCAACGTTTGAAGCCTATGTTGCAGCAACATGTTTGTAGACATGCAGCTTATGGTGAGCAAGAGAGTTCCGACAGATATCAAGACATGAACATTGATGTTAGTCTTCAAAAGAAATCTGAAACCTCTTCAATTTCATCTCCTCAAGAAGGTAAAAAATATGGACAGGCAAAGTAAAATTTGAGGTATAATTCTTCCCATAGTCAAGTTGATTATGTTTACGATAAGCATGGAAAATCCGCATGCAGGAAAGGAAGAAAGATTTGATGTTCCTATTATGGTTTGTGTAACCATGAAGTTTCAAAATGCTAGAAGAGGATGAAGGCATACAGGAAACAGTTGAAGCGAAGTCGACTTGTTCAAAAGATGAAAAAGACCTGCACCCATTGCAAGAAAAAGGGACATGTCATTGCCCAATGTTGGACATTGCATCCAAATAATCATCCTAAGCATTTGAAGCAAGAGTATAAAAATATTGGTGCAAATGGAACCAAATATTCCATCATTGACGTGGGAACAGATGTTTCACATGAAGAATATTTTCAGCAGCAAAAATCTCCATAGAACAGATGTTTCACATGATGTTTGTACATAAGAAAATTTCAGTAATGTATGGATTTTTGTTGGAAACTTACGTTTTTTTGAGCCACCTTTGATAAATTATCAAGGAAATGATGTTCAACTACCTTATATAAATTTTTCGCCAGAAATTTCTGGATAAGTAATGAAGACACAGTTCTTGAAAGGAGGACAAGAGCATCAGATAAGGGAAGTGTTGACTACCTTCGAGTTGGGGCTCAAAGGCACTAAGAAAAGCAAGGAAATTTGAATGTAGGATGGAAATTTGAGGGTGTTTTACTCTCAATCTACTGAACAGGTAATCAGTCTTTTGGAGTCCAAAAGATTCCTAATGGGGAGGAGTGTTCAAATTTGGATCAAGGACCTAAGTGATAGATCAAATTTCAAAGTGTTTGAAAGTGTGTTGAACCTGAGCGACCAGATAGATCTCTTCTTCCTGATTTTGACGCCATGAATAGTTCGCAAAACTGACACCGTATAAAGAAGTTATTTTGTTTTGAAAATTCCAGTAAACTGCAAATTTCGATAGTTGACCAAGTTTGACTGGGTTTTTGAAAATTCAAAAATAAGAATATTCCATGAAATATTCCTCGAAATATTCCTCGAAATATTCCTTTCGGGCCAATCGTATTATGACAAATGGTAGGGTATTACTGGTTGAATATTGTATTGGGCCAATTAGAAGGTGCCATGTGGCCAGCTCTGAGGCCGCCACGTAGCCCTTGAACAATTTGCAAACGTTTGTGTGGAGTCTACGGGATTGACCGCGAGACCTCCTACCCAGCACGCAGGATTCTTACCATCCATTCTATAGGCTACTTCTTAACCTATGATTCTATAGGTTCTATTTATTTTTCAACTGTTTTGAATCTAGTGGATTGGAGGGGGCAACTATTGAGATTCAACAAGATGATGAGCTTAGTGAAAAGTAAGCACCTTCACTAAGCGGGGCCCGCAGGATATTTTTAGGTGTATATCTATTTTTAGACATGGTGAGCATATTCTATAAGTTGTGGGATGCTATTTGTAGATGGTTGGTCAAATGTGAAAAATATATGATATTCTGTTTTTAGAATATTGGGTGAAGTCTATTTATATATTGTCAATCTAAAAATAGAAGAATGCTGATTATTATTAGCCCTTAATAATAATCCGACAATAAATATCAAATTATTCTCTTGGAGCACTTTATTTTAGTGAACAAATTTTGAAAATCAGTGGGCTGAAGGAATTACGCAATTCCTAGGGTAGTTGGTGACTCATGCATGGAGGACTTAGTTAGAACTGAAGTGGCAAAGTTATGACAAAGTTGGAAGAGTAGTTAATGGAGTTGTTATTCAGTTTAACTCAACTGAGCTAGTTGTATCTAGTCTAACTAAAAGATACACTAGTGAGGGTTTAGTGAATTAATTACTTAATTAATTCACAACTAATAACTCACTAACAACTGAAAAAATACAGCAATTAACTACTTGCATGTCAGTTCCAGTGGAGACCCAGTGGAGAGATAGGTGAAAGGGTGAGATGGACTATCTGTTGTGACTATAGTGATGCATTCAATGCATCTGACACAGATTGGAGATGCCAATGAGGATTTCACAGTCAAGGCAAGGCCAATTCGAATTTATTCAGAGGTCTTCTTCAGCAGGGATTGCGTAGTGGAGGCAGGTTGTCAGGAGGCAAAAAATTGGTGCATATATATGCAAATTTCCGCATGACAGTGTGTAATGATTATTGATTGTACTAAGAGCTTGATGTACTAAGCTTTGTATGAGATTATTACATGATACATTGATATACATAATATGATAGCTGGGGTTTTTAGCTTTAATATTTCCCGTTAAACAACTGTGTTTATGTGTGATTGATTTTGCTTCATATGTGTTTTGCAATTGGCGATTTAATTTTTGCAAAAAATTAATAGTGGAAGGATTATGTATTTAACATAATATTAATTTTTTAGATTAGGAGAATCTGATAATACATCAGTATTTATAAATTTATACATGGTATCGGAGCAGTGTTATTCATTGGAGATTGCAAACTTGAAGTAGTGTTGATTTTTGTGTTGGTGGACAATTCGAATTTGCTGCAGAAAATTCTTAGTGTGACACTTGAGTATTCATTGAAATGTCTTTCAATGGGTTGCGATTGGAGTATGCCCTTGAGGGTAGCTCAAATTAAATAGCTTGGAAGGACAGGATGGAGGCGGTGCTTGAATATAATGGACTGAAGGAGTTCATCGATAGCGATGTTCCTAAGCCTACTTCTAGCGATGTTGCAGTACTTGACGAATGGAAAAAGAAGGTAGCGAAGACAAGAATAATTTTGTTGGAAGGTGTGAAATACCATATTGTTTCAAGCCTTCACGAGAAATCCACTCCATTTGCAATGTGGAAGGCTTTGACAGATATTTTCCAAAGCAGCAACAACCATAGGAAGTTGGCGCTAAAAGATAAGCTCAGAAAAATCAAAATGGAGAAGGGCGACAGTATTCCAAAATATCTCACGAAGTTTTTCCAATGTAGGGATGAGCTAGGGAGTGTGGGGATTACAGTTTTGGATGATGACTTGGTGAGCTTGGCTCTACTTGGGCTTCTGAAGAGTTGGCATAGCTACGAATACTCTATCAATGGACGAGAGAAACTGTCGGATTGGGAGTGACTTTGGTCGAATCTTGTGCAGGAGGAGATAATTCGGAATACCAAGGATAGATCTTCATCGAAGAATGATGATGAAGAGAATTTTTCTTTGGATGTTGTTGGCTAGAGGGGTCCTGACCCAGGTTCGAAGGTTAAGGTTTTCCAACAAACCCCTATGCTACTGGCCCTTTGGGCAGTGACCTGCTTGCACAGGCCAAAGTCTCACCCAAAGTAGTATGGGAGGGTGTTGGAACCAGGTTTCTGCACCCTGAGAGAGAGAAAGTAGGTCAAGCAGAGTTGCATCCCCAACTTATCAAGCTTCGCATCTAGCAGAACAAGTACTGACTTATATTATAGCTCAGATCTAATGATTACCTTTGCGTCTACGTGCGTAATACCATTCCATCAATACAACAACAACAATTAACATATCATAGGCTCATATGACATAAACAAGGATACTTTTGCAACTATCAAACATATATTTTCGCAGCTTAATCATACAACCCAAGTTCACATGAATTATAGCTGAACGGATCCAGATGACATCAACAGTAATATACTAACTCAAATAACGCAAAGATACTTAACCAGATCCACATATATTATCATCCAAAACCCAATACAATCCAATACAGCCTGCGCACACAACCAACAGGGTCTGCACATAGCAGGACTAAGGATCTCCGCGCACACAGCCAGTAGGAGTCCTTACCCTAGCAACCCAAACAGATCTAACAATTCACAACTATCATCAATCTCTTTTCTTGCCTACTATGACTCAAAAAGGGTTTATCTATTTATACCGATTTAGCCTACACATCCAATGGTCTGCAAACCGTGGTTTGTAGATTCTTGGTCTACCCTTGACCCGTTACAATGCATTAGGGACTTTGACCCACCCCAAAACCCATGCGTTAGACTAAATATTACAAAAATATACAAAATTGGACCAACTTCGTAGCTTTAGGAGACCCCATTCCAATAGTCCCCCAACACAATCTTGTGACTCGTCCTAGGTCACGACAGTCGTCGGTCTTCCATATTTTCCTGAAGCTGCTTGACTGCATCAATTAATGGTGGCAGCACTCCTTCGCTTTGTGCAACAGCGATCTGAGCTATTTCTACCAACTTCTATGAAGTTGGGCCTTCTGTAGCGGCTGCGACGCTCTCCAATGTCTGGTTCAATTATTTTACGGCCACATCAACATCGTGGGACAACTTGAGGGCCTCGTCCGCTCATGGCTTGAGGTGATCACTCAGTGTCTGCTTCACTGTCGAAGGGCCTCCATGTCATCTCTGAGGGCCTGGCTGGTGCACATTCAGGCCAAGCACTAGGCAAGGACCAATGTATTCAAGGTAGCCTCCAATTGATCAAAATCCTCTTCCTTCTGGCTCAATGTTTGAGTAATTTCTCGTAGTATAGGATCCCATTGTACCTTGGTCCAGAGCTGCATTGCTGTGTCCAATAATTGGGCGCCCTGAGAAATTTGGCCTGTGATCACATTCGTGGTAGCTATAACCAGTGCAGCTCGCTGTGCCCTGACCTCTCGAGGTGTTTCTGGCTACATATTGGCCTACAAATCTATGATTTTCTATTCTGTCTCAGTTTTGACGACCTGGATCTCCACCCGTGAGGCTCTTAAGGCTGCGACCAGCCCTTCGATCTTGGTCTGGGGGGTAGCTATGGCTGGGACTTCATTTGTAACATCTGCACAAAGTCTATCAATTAAATTCTCCAGCTCCATCTGCACAGCCTGTAGCTTGGTTACCTTAGCCATTTGTTCTACAATGGTCTGCTCTGCTGTGATGAGCCGTTGGTGGACCTGATGGTCCCTGTGTTGAATTTCTTCTAACAAAGAGCTAAGTAGATTCTACAGTGAATCATGTGGAAGCCTAGCTAGATCCAGCTAGACTTCTGCGTAGGCCTGAACTTGCACTCTCAAGGTGGGTGGACTTACTGTGATGGTTGAGCCTGGCAGGGGATAGAGGTGGCTCTCGATTGCAACAAGCGTTCTGCTGCCAGTTGTGGAGGCTAAGCGGGCCTGGACCAAATTCGTTTACAGTGTGTCTGTTTTTACTTGCAGGGCTTGAAGCTTGGCTTGGAACGAGTCAACCATGGCTTTCTGCTACTCTCCCAGAGCCAACCATTTATCCTTCATGACCCACGTGACCACATCTGAAATTTGTTCAAGGTTTCCTTTCGTGAGTGTAACTGTTTCATCACGTTCTGTTCGCTGAGAGCACTACTTCTTTCGTGGCCCTTTAGAAGTATCTCTTGTATGCTTTGTTCCTTTGGGGGAGCCAACGCCTCCCGTCTCCTAACCCTCCGTACCCAGATTTTTCTACGACCCCTTCTGTGATGACACCTCCACACCCTTCTTTGTGTTTTTAGCCGACTATGAATCCTTCAGTGTGTGTGCATTATTTCCGGTGTTCCTTTTCTGTTGCGAATCCCGCTGTGATCCTACGGTTCCTTCTTTCCCCGTGCCTTTGCTTGATCCGCCAGTTCCTTTGGTTGTGTTAGGCGAGGTAACCTTTGTAGCACTTGCCCCAGTGGTGCCCACCGTACCAGTTTTGAACCCAATCTTCCACTACGAGACCATGTAGCGACAATGCGATCAATATCCTCATCCACAGCCATATACGGGAGTGAGACCCAGGCTTTATCTTTGCGCGCTATTATTTGGATGTGGTGCATGGTGATCTGAAATGCCGCGATGGTATTGTACTTGTCATACACTTCTGAAGACAAGCACGATCAGGAATTGATAGCTGCTGCCAAGCTTCTCTGAAAAAGGATCCAGAAGATCTGATTTTCCTCGATACGCTGCGCAGCCTTGGAATCCCACAAGTTGGCGTAGCGTGCTCCTTCACACATGTCAGAAGTGAGCTCGAGGAGGACTACCTCTTTTGGTGCTTCCCATGTGACCAACGCAATGAGCAGCAATAGCCAAGAATAGCATAATGGGCACCCTGATCCTAGGCTTTGCAGGCATTTGTCAAAAATTCGTTACACAGGTGCTGGGCACAATTGAAGCAAACCCATTTTTCGCATTGTCCTGCCAACTGAATGACATATGCGGGTAAAGTGGTGGCATGGCACTTGTGCATTAGCTTGCATGCTAGCAACAATGTACCCATCTGCGTCCCTGGGTCGCTGATGGTACTAATCATGAATCCCCGAGTATTCTGTAGTACATGGTAAGTCTCGTGCACGCTGTCAGCAATATTCTACTCATACTTCTTGCCCTCCCACAGCATCGGGTCAGGCCCTTCCATAGGGAGGCTAGTAATTTGGTGAACTAGCACAACGTCAATATGGATGCGGTCCCGGATCCAGAAGCTTCCGTTATGGACCAAGGCGAGCAGCTAGCGCACCAAGCGATCTGTAACATTGTAGTGGCAGAAATATGGCATCCTTAGGAGGTTCAATATCCCATAACCAGCCAACCCGCGCACCCAGCACATAGGGACAACCTGTACCCCATCATCTTCCAGTATCCGTTCCAGGTAAAACTCAAGTTCCAGCTGGGGAAAGGCCTCATAATTGGCCAAGTCATGATCGTCAAACTTTACCTCATGAAGCTTTCCAAAGGGTTCGCCAATGACGAGGACCTCGCTCGAGGTCAGCGACATCTACAGGTAAGTGATCAGGCCATTGAGGTTCTTTGGTGTGCGGGTCGAGGGCCTACGAGGCCAGATAAACAGTGGTAACCAATTGATTGGTTTAGGGGAGCCGGCTGGGGTCACCCCTCGCGGTGACTTCACATGGAGGGGAGAAGTGTGGGGTTTTACCCCAGCCCATTTTGCAGGCTTCCCTAATCCTTGCGCCTTCTCTTTCCCTTTCTTCACTACTGGAGGTGGCATGGAGATAACTGCTTCAGCGTTCGATTCGACCTCTACGACCTCCTCAGTTTCTAGCTCTATCTAAGAGGCCTTGGCAGGGTTGGTGGCCGTCATTCTAGCACAAAAAATGAATCTTAACCCGGGGTGGCTACTATCAGAGGGGGTAGGCTTTTCAGATAAGAAATGAGTACAGTAGGCACAAAATATCTTAAGGCATAAACCCACAGAGCACAAATAAGAAAAAAGATACAGAACCCTCTTCCGACCTAACCTTCCCCTTTTATAACCGCAGAGGGCCAGTAACGATGGGGTGAACCTTAATTGAAACTTATCATCAGGTAAACGGTAAAAAATCTCTATAAATTGTTCCATTAAATGTCGGTCACCCACTCCTTTCAAGGGTAGCTTTAGCTTTTTAACTGATTTTATTGTTCCAACGGCTATTTTTCGCATCTCCTGTGTGCCCAACCCACCACTATGCTCCCAGCACACCTGCTGCACTTTGAACAGACACCTGCACCCCCTACACACTCCTTTGGGCTTCCAAATTTGTGGCCGCTTCCTGCACGTACCTTGGTCACACTCATCTTCCTTGGTGGGCAGATCCTTCCCTATACAGTTACTCCGGCGATATAGTCATTTGATCTGATATAGTTTGAGTCGGCTACCATTGACATAGCCTGGTAGCATATCACTGTGTAGGGTAGCTAGCCTAACATCTCTGCTATCTGTGATTTCCTTAACCATTTAGGGACCAAGCCAATGTTGTTGGAACTTCCCTGGGTTTTTCACAAACTGGCTATCATATAAGAGGACCAACTCGCCCTTCGCGAATGTCGTTTGGCGAATATGTTGATCATGCCATGCCTTATCGCGAGCCTTTTGAACCTACTGATGGAAGTTATCAATAAACCGATCTTCCTCCAAAGCCATAAGCTATGCTAAATGCTCCTCCATGATGTCAGGGTCTGCCATGTTCGTAAATGTTGGGATACACAGATTAGGAACAATATACTCCATCGCAATAATGGCCTCCTTTCCATAGACCATCCTAAATGGGGTTTTCCCTATTAGCTTCTTCTAGGTCATCTGATAGGCCCAAAGAACTGACGGGATGCTCACATCCCAATCTCTGCAATCAGTGTTACAGACCTTAGTCAGTGCTTGCTCCAAGATTTTGTTAAAATCTTTGACTGCTTCGTTTTCCTGTGGATGATATGGAGTGCTCTTCGCGTGGTGGATCTGGAACTCCTCAGTCAAAGCTTGTATTGTTTCATTAACAAAGTACGTACCTTGATTTCTCATAAGGATCTTTGGACATCCAAATCTGGTCAGAATCTGCTCAAAGATGAAGTGCGCAGCAATATCTACAGTACAATCCTTCACTGCTTGTGCTTCAGCCCACCTGGTTACATAATCAGTGGCAGTAATAATGTAGAGCGCACCTATCTTCTTCCCTGGTGGCTTGATCGACGGGCCAACAAAATCGATGGCCCATTTTTCAAAGGTTTGCAGAGCCAATTGCGAGTGCAAAGGAATTTCACCTCGGCGTGATGGCCTCCCTGTCCGCTGGCACGTATCGCAGGCTTTACAATAGTCGTGAGAGTCACTATGCAAGGTAGGCCACCATAACCCACCCGCAAGATCTTTTGTGTTGTTGCCTTGCCTACATAGTGACCTCTTGCTATGCCGTTGTGAGCTTCTGCCAAGATAGTGTGTTGTTCATGCTCTAGAACATATCTGCACAGTACTTCATCAGCACCTAGTTTATATAAATGACCTGCGATAATAGTAAAATCTGCCACCCGGGTAACTAAATCCTTATTTTGTTGTACTGAGTATTTTGCAGGGGCCATGCCTGTAGTCAAGAATTGGATGATATCAGTGAAGTGTGCATCAATGACCTTAATGGCGAACAGCTGCGCATCAGGCCATCCTTCCTCCAAGTTAGTGGGCTCTTCACCCGTCTCAATTCGGGACAAGTGATCTGGCCCAACATTCAACTTCCCTGGCTTGACTATGATTTCAAAATCATATTCCTGAAACAGCAACAACCATCTACAGATTTATGCCCCCAACCTAGGCTTATTCACCAGGTACTTTAAATCTGAATGATTGGTAAACATCCTAAAGTGTCCGCCTAACAGATAGTGTCGATACTTTTGTAGTGCATAGACCATGGCCAACCCTTCCCTCTCTGTGGTGGCATAATTACACTCTTCACTCGAGAGTTTTCGACTAGAAAATGTGATTGGGTGATCAATGTCTCTGGCACCAGGCTGCGTAAGGACCGCTCCCAGGGAAATCCCTGAACCTGGGAAAAATAAGAATACAATTTCTACCTGGAAATTTATACATGCTATCGGAGCAGTTTTAATCACTATAGATTGCAAACTTGAAGCGGTGTTGAGTTTTGTGCTGGTGGAAAATTCGAATTTGCTGCAGAAAATTCTTAGTACGATAGTTGAGTATTCATTGAAATGTCTTTCAATGGGTTACGATTGGAGTATGCCCTTGAGGGTAGCTCGAATTACATAGCCTGGAAGGACAAGATGGAGGTGGTGCTTGAAGATAATGGAATAAAGGAGTTCATTGATAGCGATTTGCCTAAGCCTACTTCTAGCGATGTTGCAGTTCTTGACGCATGGAAAAAGAAGGTAGTGAAGACAAGAAGAATTCTATTGGAAGGTATGAAAGACCATATTGTGTCAAGCCTTCATGGGAAAGCCACTCCATTTTCAATGTGGAAGGCTTTGACAGATCTTTTCCAAAGCAACAACGACCATAGGAATTTGGCGCTAAAATATAAGCTCAAAAAAATCGAAATGGAGAAGGGCGACAGTATTCCAAAATATCTCATGAAGTTTTTCCAATGTAGGGTTGAGCTGGGGAGTGTGGGGATTATAGTTTTGGATGATGACTTGGTGAGCTTGGCTCTCCTTGGGATTCTGAAGAGTTGGCACAGCTACGAAAACTCTATCAATGGATGGGAGAAACTACCAGATTGGGAGTGACTTTGGTTAGATCTTGTGCAGGAGGAGATAAGGCGGAATACTAGGGATGGCTCTTCATCGAAGAACGATGATGAAGAGAATTATGCTTTGGCTGTTGTTGGCTAGAGAGGTCTTGACTCAGGTTCAGAGGTTAAGGTTTGCCAACAAACCCCTATGCTAATGGCCCTTTCGGCAGTGACCTGCTTGTGCAGGCCAAAGTCTCACCCGAAGTAGTATGGGAGGGTGTTGGAACCAGGTTTCCGTGCCCTGAGAGAGAGCAGGTAGTTCAAGAAGAGCTGCGTCCCCAACTTATCAAGCTTCACATCTAGTAGAAAAAGTACCATCTTATATTACAAAGCTCATATCTAATTATTACCTTTGCGTCTACGTGCGTAATACCATTCCATCAATACATCAACAACAATTAACAAATCATAGGTTCATATGACAGAAACAAGGATAATTTCGTAGCTATCAAACAGATATTTTCACAGCTTAATCATACAACCCAAGTTTTCATGAATTATAAAAAAAGAGATCCAAATCACATTAGCAGTAATATATTAACTCAGATAATGCAGAGATACTTAACCAGATTCGCATATATTATCATCCAAAACCCAATATAATCCAACACAGCCTACACACATAGCCATCAAGGTCCGCACACAGCAGGACTGAGGATCTCCATGCACACAACCAGTGGAAGTCCTTACCCTAGCAACCCAAACAAATCTAACAATTCGAAACTATCATCAATCTATTTTCTTGCCTACTATGACTCAAAAAAGGTTTATCTATTTACACCGATTTAGCCTACGCATCCAATGGTTCACAAACTGTGGTTTCCAGACTCTTGGTCTACCCTTGACCCGTTACAATGCATTAGGGGCTTTGACCCACCCCAAAACCCCTACGTTAGACTAAATATTACAAAAATATACAAAAGTGGACCAACTTCGCAGCTTTAGGAGACCCCATTCCAATAGCTGTCAAAGCAAGGAGAGGGAAGGGGAAGAAATCCCATCCAAAATCCAAGGCTAAAGGTAAGAAGCTAGATTTTTCCAAAGTGAAGTGTTTTTACTGTCATGAACGTGGGCATCTTGGCACTAACTGCCCACAGAAAAATAAGAACAAGAAGGTTGTTGGAGCTGCAGCGGGTGAGGCCTTAGCCTTGCAATTTGAACTTTATTTCTCTCTTATTGCATGCTTGGTTTCAAGCACAATGGGATCGATGTGGTATCTTGATAGTGGTGCTTCCTTCCATATTACGGGAGACAAGGAGTTTTTTAGTGACTTGGAGGAGAAGGATCTCCAAATGCATATAGAGATGGGCGACGATGGTAGATACAGTGCGACCGTCATTGGAACCATTACCTTTGAGATGGATTCAGGTAAACCATTTCTTTTGAAATATGCTATGCATGTTCCAGGTCTGAAGAAGAACTTCGTCTCGGTCGCTATGTTGGAGGATAGAGATTATGACATTGTTTTCAGCGAGGGAAAATCCTTCCTGCGACATAAAACAACGGGTCAAACCAAGAGGATAGGGATTCGAGTTAAGAATCTCTACAAGCTGGAGGTAGATGGCTGCGCTGCAATGATGGGAAAAGCAGAATAAGTGGTGAGCCGGGATGAGGGTGAATTATGGCACAGGAGATTGGGCCATCTTCACCATGGCGCCTTAAATATTTTGCAGCAGATTTCTACTGGACTTCCCAAGGGTACTCTTGCACAGTCAGATCAATGCAAGGGATGTAATATGGGTAAGTTTTTGAAGACCACCTTTCATGAGAAGGAGAACCATGCTTCGGTGATCTTGGAGAGAATTCACACAGACGTGTGTGGACCTTTTTCGGTTGCTTCAATAGTAAAACATAGGTATTATGTTATATTTGTTGATGATTATTCTCATAGATGCTTGATCTTCTTCATGCGGAAGAAGAGTGAAACATTCTCAAAGTTCAGTGGGTTTAAAGCATTGGTGGAGAAGGAGTCGGGGAAGCAAGTGAAGGCTCTACGGAGAAATAATGGTGGTGAATATATCTTGAACGAATTCAAAGACTTTTATATCCAAGAAGGAATTAGAAGAGAACACATAGCACCTCATAACCCACATCAGAATGGGGTCGCAGAGAGGAAGAACAGAACGATCATGGGTGTTGCACGAGCTATGCTGCATGACCAGGTCCTACCTATGCACTTGTGGGCAGAAGCATGCAACACTGCGGTTTATGTGAAAAACCGTTGTCCTCATAAAGTACTTGGCATGAGTACACCTGAAGAATCTTTTACTGGTAAGAAGCCTGATATTTCTCATTTCAAGATTTTTGGCTCATCTATTTACATTCATGTGACAAAGGATGCCAGGAAGAAGCTGGAGCCGACTGTAGAAGTTGGGATATTTGTGGGGTACACAGGAACACCCCATAATTATCGTGTGTATTTTCCAAATAATCGAATGACTGTGGTGCGACAGGATATAAAATTCAATGAGGTGAAAGCCATGAAGTTGTCGCTTGAGAGGGAGCTATGCTTCCATGCAGAGGAGGAGCTATTTGTTCCCAAAGAAGATGTGGATCAGCCATAGGAGGAGATTCAGGGAGTGGAGGAGTCCACTCATGCAGAACCAAACATTAAAACAGACAGAAAGCATACCACAGAAGCTAAGAGAATGAATATTGATGCGACAGAGAATGTAGGTGTCCCTACATCACAGCATAGACAGAGATAGTCACCTGACTGATTTACTGGATACATGGCTCTTATGAGCAAGTGTATCGTGACAGAGCCATCTTATTTTGAAGAAGCAACGCAGGAGCCCACATGGGTAGATGCCATGCTGGAGGAGTATGACTCCATTGTCAGAAACAATTCTTAGGAGATTGTTCTGAGGCCGGTGGGTAAATCAGTGGTAGGTTCAAGATGGATCTACAAGGAAAAACAAGCTGCTGATGGGAGCGTTGAGAAGTATAAGGCAAGATTTGTTACCTGGGGCTTCTCACAAATCGAGGGGATTGATATGAAGGAACCTTTGCACCTGTCGCACGGTATTCTTCCATAAGGACCATCCTTGCTCTCTCAGTGAAGATGGGTTGGCATATTCATCATATGGATGTGAAGACTACGTTCCTTAATGGGATCATTGAGGAAGAGGTGTACATTGAGCAACCTGAAGTATTTGAGATCTTCAGCAGCGAGTCGCATGTGTGTAGACTCAAAAGAGAACTGTATGGGCTGAATCAAGCACCACGTGCTTGGTACACACGGATCGACGGCTATTTCACTGGACTTGGCTTCACTAAGAGTGAGGCGGATGCAAACCTATACCAAATTTTGGTGGAGGGTAAGATTTTAATCATTTTTTTTCATGTTGATGATTTAATACTAACGGGTGATGAACAGTTGATACACTCATGCAAGGTAGATCTTGCAAAGGAGTTTGAGATGAAGGATTTGGGCCTCCTTCATTATTTCCTTCGATTGGAAATATGGCAGCGAGAAGGTGAACTGTTTGTGTCTCAAGGCAAGTATGCTCAAGAGATACTTGGTAAGTTTCACATGGAGGACTGCAAGCCCATGGATACTCCTCTTCTAGGAAATTGATGGAAAGAGGATGCTACATCGGCAGAGGTAGTGGATGCCACTGTTTATCGATAGTTGGTGGGTCGCTCATGTATTTAGTTAATACAAGATCGGACATATGCTATGCGGTGAACCAGCTTAGTCAAGCAATGGTTAAGCCTACCAAGCTCTTTTGGAAGGTAGGAAATCATGTCCTGAGGTATCTCAGGGGCACATCTGAGTATGGATTATGGTACAGATAGACGGATGATGTGAAGTTGCATGGCTTCACGGATGTAGATTGGGCAGGCAGCCCAATAAATAGAAAGAGCACATCAGGAGGGGTTTTTAGTATCGGATCTACAGTAGTTTCTTGGTACAGTAGGAAACAAAGATCTACAGCACTCAGTTCAGCGGAAGCAAAATACATGGCATAAATTCAAGCTGCATGTGAGTTTATCTGGATGAGGAAGATCTTGGTTGGTTTGTTTGGTTCTCATTTAGATCCTATAGTGGTACATTGTGATAATCAAAGTTTCATAAAACTTTCGATTAATCCTGTGTTTCATGATAGATCTAAACATATTGATATCTGGTATCATCGTATCAGAGATTGTGTGTAGCGAAAGATCACGTTGCTTCAGTGCATTCCTACGGAAGATCAGGATGCAGATATTTTGACGAACACACTCAGCAGGAGAAAATTTGAATACCATAGAGGCAGGATCGGAGTGAAGGATAATCCTTATCTTGTTAAGAGGGAGCGTTGAGATTCAATAAGATGATGAGCTTAGTGAAAAGTAAGTACCTTCACTAAGTGGGGCTCACAGGCTATTTTTAGGTGTATGTCTATTTTTAGACATGGTGAGAATATTTTATAAGTTGCAGGATGCTATTTGTAGATGGTTGGTCAAATGTGAAAAATAGATGAAATTATGTTTTTAGAATATTGGGCGAAGTATATTTCTAGATCGTCAATCTAAAAATAGAAGCATGTCAATTATTATTAGCCCTTAATAATAATCCGACAATAAATATCAACTTGTTCTCTTCTAGCACTTTATTTCAGTGAATAGATTTGGAAAATCAGTGGGCTGAAGGAATTGCGCAATTCCTATGGTGGTTGGTGACTCATGCATGGAGGACTCAGTTAGAACTGAAGTGGCAAAGTTATGACAAAGTTGTAATATTATAAAGTTATGACAGAGTTGGAATATTAGTTAATGGAGTTGTTATTCAGTTTAACTCAGTTAAGTGAGTTAAATTCAGTGGAGCTAGTTGTATCTAGTCTAACTGAAAGATACACTAGTGAGAGTTTAGTGAATTAATTATTTAATTAATTCACAACTAATAACTCACTAAAAATTGAAAAAATACATCAGTTAACTACTTGCATGTCAGTTCCAATGGAGACCTAGTGGAGAGATAGGTGAAAGGGTGAGATGGACTATTTGTTGTGACTATAGTGATGCATTCAATGCATCTGACACACTTTGGAGATGCCAATGAGGATTTTGCAATCAAGGCAAGGCCAATTCGAATTCATTCATAGGTCTTCTTCAATAGGGATTACGCAATGGAGGCAAGCTGTCAGGAGGCAAGAAATTGGTGTATAGATATGCAAATTTTTGCATGACAGTGTGTAATGATCGTTGATTGTACTGAGATCTTGATGTACTAAGCTTTATATGAGATTATTACATGATCCATTGATATACATAATAATGATAGTTAGGGTTTTTAGCTTTAATCTTTCTCGTTACACAACTGTGTTTATGTGCGATTGATTTTGCTTCATATGTGTTTTGCAATTGGCGATTTAATTTTCGCAAAAAATTAACAGTGGAAGGATTTTATATTTAACATAAGATTAATTTTTTAGATCAGGATAATCTGGTAATACATCAGTATTTATAAATTTCTACACCAGCCCCTCCCTATATGGCCGTCACCCATGGCCTAAGGGATGAACTACCAACCATAAACGATTTCCCATGTACTTATCACATCGCCACGTTGTAACGTTAACTCCGATAGTTTCGAAAGCGGTTACACAACAGTAAACTCGAGTTTTAATGCAATTACCCCAGTTTAAGCGGAGTTCCCCTGACCATAATAGATGTCGCGGGGTTTGGGGTCATGTGGCCACCCCAACCGCTATAATTAATGTTGCAGCTTAAGTGGAGGGGGGTTTGGAGCGCAACCCAAATTTAGGGTGGAATCACTATTTTATCTCTAGTTAACTTGAGTGCCCCAGATTTAGTGGAGCTTATTAGGGTGAAACTGGACAAAAAATGATTAGGCTTTATCTTGAGCATTATTCAACCATTTTGATAGTGCGAATAGTAAATTTCGACTTTCTTGGACATTCCACACTCATTAGTGAGGGTTGGAGAGTCAGAAGAGGACTTCTGAGCAATATTTTTCTTTAGAAAATTTCAATGGGCC
Organism: Pinus albicaulis; assembly: GCA_034641835.2. Lineage (NCBI taxonomy): Eukaryota > Viridiplantae > Streptophyta > Pinopsida > Pinales > Pinaceae > Pinus > Pinus albicaulis. The sequence continues at coordinate 225,962 of JAXQQM020085860.1, read as the reverse complement.
ACTAGGGCCATCAAGGGCCAGCAACAGAATGAGGCCTAGCCAGGGAAACTAGAGGCCTTACTCAAGAAAACAATAATAATTTTTGGATGTTTCAAACATTATGGAACTAATGGTGAGGTTTTCAAAGCCATTAGAGGACTTTTTAAGGCCGATTTTCTTCAGATAAATTTGAAGGGCCACCAAGGCCACTAAGTGCCAGGAGGAGAATAAGGCCTATCCAGAGCATCCAATATCCATTCTTAGCAAACCAATAGTATATTATGACTATTTTGAGCCTTCTAAATCCAATGGAAGGATTTTCAAAATATTTTGAAGACTTCTAAATGTCTATATGCTTCAGAGAAGTTTTCAGTGAACCTAGAGCCAAGGGGTGCCACTAGGTGTTGGAGGCGTAACTGGAGCAGCCGTAGGCCAATTTCAGTAAGTGAATAGTATATTATGAATATTTTGGAAATTTTGAATCCATTGAAGGGATTTGAAGAGATTTTTGGAGACTTCTGAAGGTTTTGAAGCCACAGGGAATTTTCAGGCAGCCTAGGGCCAACAGTGGATGGAGGCCTAGATTGGGGAGCCAAAGCTCATTTTGAGAAAATGATCAGTCTATTTTGGATGTCTGATATGTGTTGAAGATATTAGGTGAGTTTTATGGGAAAAAAATTTATTTCTTAAGGTTTTAGTGCCACAGAGAAGCTCTGGGAAACTTAAGGGTGCCGACAGAAGAGGTCAAGTATAAGGGAATCTAAGTTTATCTTCAGAGTGATGACAACCATTCCAGGGATATGATGGTATTCTAAACCCAATGGTACATTCAAAATAACCATTGGAGTTTATTTATTAACTTGTAAAATAAATTTCCCATCGTAATCCCAAAGATCCAAGTCAAGTTGACATAGGCTCAAGGAGACATAGCCCATGATATTCAGGTGAACTCCTATATTAAATTTGATGTTATGCGTTGATGCTTATTTTCTGCACTTAATGGTTTCTGTACATGCTTAATATCAGTAAAAACAAATGTTTAATTCCTCACACATAAAGGTTTAAAACAGTTAAAAACACATACACCTGTTTCAAGTGTACAAATATGCACAGTCAAGAATAAGCTAGATCTTAATTTGTTTAACTGAGTGGGAGGTTCTTGAAAGGCATAACATGTTATCTACCCATTATCAGAGCACTAGGTTTGTTTCTTGACAGAGCACTAGGTTGCTTGCTTGACATAGCACTAGGTTGCTTGTTTGACTTGAAAGGTGTTTAATAGTGCAAAGAATTTTACTGTTTGCAAATCGACTGTTGCTTACAAGTTTGAGTTTGCTAGAGGTGAAGGGAAGCTACTGTTATCTAAGTCTAGAAGAGGACAAGTAGGAAGAAGGCAGAAATAATTCTCCTTACCCAAAGGACCTCAAGGCAACCCTTGAAGCACAAGAGGAATTGTTTGCAAAAGTGGTTGCTTGAATCCACAACCATTTTGTTCAGAAGCTTTGTCAATTGTTTTGAAAGATTTGTGATTTTTTGTTGAATTTATTTACTTCATTTACATAAGGATGTCAACTTATTCAAGTGAGGTTTCTAAATCCTCCTCTTTCACAAGATTCTTTGATGAATACATGAAGCGAGACTTATACATCATGAAGGATATCGTGAAAATTATATATGAAGATGGAAGAGAAAGCACTAGAATTCATGAGAAATTGGTTTCTATGAAGCAAGAGAAAGGACTTCTTCAAAGAATGCATGAGATGGAGATGCAGCTCCATCATGCCCAAGGGGCCTTAACCAAACACATGCTTGAAGAAGAGGTAATTCACTCAAATTTGTCTTCAATTTCCTCGTCGGAAATATGTGTAGTATCATTTGAAAATCATAATATAGGTATAGGGTCCAAGTTGATGTTAAAAATGGGCTATGAAGAAAAGGTTTTAGGCAAACATGTGCAAGGTATGATTGATCCTATTTTGGTTAAGGAAAGGCCTAATAAGTTTGGTCTAGGCTATGTTCAATCTTATGGAAAAAACTCCAAAGCCATGAAGGCATTTGAAACAACTCCAAGAATAACTTTTGTTTCTAGTTCTAAACCACAAACATGTCAAGTTTGTTTTCAAGTTGAGTGCCAATGTTTGAAGCCTATTTTGCAACAAGATGTTTGTAGCCATGTCGCTTATGGAAAGCAAGAGATTTTTGACAGCTATCAAGACATGAACATAGATGTTAGTCTCCAAAATAAATCTGGAACCTCTTCATGTTCATCTCCTCAAGAAGGTAAAAAAGATGGACATGAAACACAACATTTGAGGTATAATTCTTCCCATAGTCAAGTTTATTATGTTTATGATTAGCATGGAAAATATGCATGCATGAAAGGAAGAAATATTTGATGTTCCTATTGTGGTCTCTGTAACCATGGAGTGTCAAAATGATGGAAGATGATGAAGGCATACATGAAATAGTTGAAGCAAAGGAAACTTGCTCAAAAGATGCAAAAGACCTGCACACATTGCCAGAAAAAGGGACATGTCACTGCCCAATGTTGGACATTGCATCCAACTAATCATCCTAAGCATTTGAAGCAAGAGGATAAAAATACTGGCGTAAATGGAACCAAAGATTCCATCATTGATGTGAGAAAAAATGTTTCACATGAAGAATATTTTCAGCAGCAAAAATCTCCATGGAAGTGGCTTGGTAAGAAGTGGTTTGACTTCTTAACCTAGTAAGACATACATTCATTTGTTTGTACATATGAAAATTTCAGTCATTTATGCATTTTTGTTGGAAACTTACATTTTTTTGAGCCACCTTTGATCGATGATCAAGGAAATGATGTTCATCTACCTTCTATAAATTTCTAGCTAGAAATTTCTGGATGAGCAAGGAAGACACGGTTCTTGAAAGGAGGAAAAGAGCATCCAAGAAGGGAAGTGTTGACTAACTTCAAGTTGGGGCTTAAAGGCAGTAAGCCAGGCAAGGAAAAGTGAATGGAGGCTAGAAATGTGAGGGTGTTGTACTCTCAATATACTAAACAGGTAATCAGTCTTTTGGGGTGAAAAAGATTCCTAATGGGGAGGAGTGATCAGATGTGGATCAAGGACTGAAGTGATAGCTCAAATTTTAATTTTTTTGAAAATATGTCGAACATGAGTGACCGGATTGATCTCATCTTCCTGATTCCGGCACCATGAATGGTTCAAAAAACCGACATCGTATCAAGAATTTATCGCATTTTGAAAAGTCCAATAAACTGAAAATTTCGACAGTTGACCAAGTTTGACTCAGTTTTTGAAAAGTAAAAAAGAATAATATTCCAAGGAATATTCTTGGAATATTCCCTAAAATATTCCTTCTAGGCGATTCATATTGTGACAAATGGAAGGGTATTACTGGTTGAATGTTGTATGTAATGTTCCCACTTTTATGGAACATTAATTTTTGCCATTTTCACATAGAAGATGAATAAAATGGGTAGGAGACCCATTAATTTCATGAATAAGGGAATAAAAATCCTCTTAATGTGAAAGAGGATCACCTATAGAGCTGGATTTCACACCTCCATGTGTGAAAGGAGACTTTTGCAGGAAGGCTAGGTCAAGTTTGACCAAGTCAAACTGCATAGTGGTAGGAGGTGGAAGGCATCTTGTGGGCCAGCACTGTGGAAGAGGAGGGAAGGTTTCTTGAGGAAGAAGATATAATGAGTGGGACCCATGGAGAGGGAGCTCTCATTGTTTAAAAGGAGGGAAAGGTAGCCATTGTGAAGGCATCTCGAGTATTATTCATCTTTGGTCCTTTGGACTTGCTGCAGTCTCTTGTTTTTTAGCAAGAATTGCCGATGGAATTCCTGTTTAGGATTTAATATCCTTCTTGATTATATCTTGGAGGCATGCACTCCATTCCTTGTATTCAGAAATTGAGGTCAAGCATCATCTTCCTTCATCAGCGTAGTTTCAGCTGGAGATTGTGTAGTGTTGTTGGGTGTTGTTGGGGAGGTTTTCTACAACACCATCCTTGGCTAGTTTTCTAGAGGAGGGAGCTTCCATTCCCTTGGGAGATCATTAAGGGAGGTTTATGGGTATATTCCACCATATTTGGCACCAGGCCAACCACTTACCATCATTAGCAGCGCAGTTCCTCTCTTAGGCAACGTTATTCTTGGAGAGCATTTGATGTGAGGGATCAGCAGATAGTTTGGAGGGTGAGATATTAGGTGAAAGGAGTAGCCTTTCACTCTACAGATCCCTTGGAGAATATATTGCCATTGATTGGAGAATATTCAGTCTTCTCCACTTATTTCTAGTTCTTGAGTTGCTGCTGCTACCCAGCAACTTCGGCAATTTGCAGTTTTGCTTATTTTAGCCAATCCTTCTAGGATTGACTTGAGGTAGTGATTGGGAGCTTAGATATTCTCTCCCAATGATTGTATGAGCCTTTTATTTGAATATCTATGTATTTACATGTGTTTATGATTTTTTCCATATAAAATTGTGTAGTTATAGCCTATGGCTTATTTCATGTAGCAGTGTTTCTCATATTTCCATGTACATTCTCTTGAGACTTGTAGTGCCTTGCTTGAGTGATCATTTCCTCAAGGGTTTGTATATATTATGCTGCTATGATATAATATGATGGCTATTTGGATTCTCTAGTATTTAATGTGTTAATGTATCACTCCTACTCCATTGGGGGTGTTTTACATATTGTTGTAGCTCCACATTGGTAATAACTCAGATTATTCCCAATAGTGTAGTTATTCCTGATTTGGGAACATTACAGTGGTATCAAAGCATCTTTCTTGGCTCAGCCTGTGAATCTCGGCCCAAGAAGATAGAAGGATATGATGAAGGAGATGAGCTTGCTCTCATCTATGTTTAGAACAAAGAAGAGCCTCCCCAAGGATGAGAAGCAAAGAGAAGAAGAGGAAGGTCCATGCACTTCCTATTCTCATGAAGGCAAGGAAGATAGGCATGGAGGATACTTGGATCATCAGATCTTGTGTAAGTACCTGGGTGAATATAAATCTCACTTTAGAGCATTAAGGGAAACTACAACATTCCCACAGTTAATTCAGCAGAAAGAGGAAAGAAGGCCCTGTAGTAGAAATTAAATCAGAGGCAATAGGTTTCTATTGTCTACATTTGATGGGGATACTTCAGCAAGAGCTTGGGTGAGGAAGCTAGAGGCATTTTTCCTGCAACATCTAGTGGTAGAGAAAGAATTAGTGGATATTTTAGTGCTGCACATGGAGGATGAGGCCTCTATTTTGTGGTTTAAACCCTTGGTACATTCAAGGGTGATTTATTTTGTATAATTTACTCAAAGGTTAATCAAAACATTTGATGGAGAGAAGACAAAGGAGGAAAGGCTCACACCACCATGGGAGGAGGATTGCACCAACGCTACTGTAGCTTTGGAGGAGAAACCTTCTATATCTATAGGGGAAGCAGCCATTGCATTAGAAGGAAACTCCTTGTCAGCCACACAAGAACATCCCAAGATCCATCAAGTTATGATTAAAGTCCCACTTTTTATTTTAGAAGAACATTTAAAAGAATGTGGGAATTCATCTTTTAAGATCCAAGGATCAACACACTGTGCTATTTTAGAGCATCTTGGTTGCACTATGCTATGCAAGGAGGAAGTAATCCACCGTCCTCATGCCTCTTTGATGAGTTACATTCAGCCATTGAGGTTGGGATGTGAGCAATTGGAGGATGAAACACACCATGACACTCCTATGAAAAACAATGGGACAAATCTTGAACCAGAGATGGAAACAACTGCTACACCATTGGAGGAATTAGCAGTGCTATTAAACATGGGTGGAAAGGAGACATTACCTCCATCACATTTGGGTCCTCATGGATCCAACATATTCATGGGTGAGAGGGAAGATGGTGATCCTCATGAGAGGGAAACCAATGGGAAGAATAGGATAAGACATCCACAAGGAGTTTAGTGGGCATGGATGAAGAGAAAGAGGCTGATTAGCCACTTGCAATTATGTGATATCGGATAGCAGGAGGCTTGGCTGCGTTGGCTCCTCTTGAAGGAGTTTGGCCATCACTCGGTGTATCCTCTTTTCAGGAGGATGGGAAGGGAGAAGATGTGGCAGGATGTTTACATCATTGAGAAGCAAGGATTAGGGATAAATGGTGCTAATATGGTATATATATCATTCATGATACCTTCATCACATGATTTACATGATGTGAGCATGAGGAGGTAGCAAGCACCTGGGTTGCTTGAGCTATCTTGGAGAGAGCACAGGCAGATTTGCTCTCATATGATATGTGGTGTTTCTAGAGTAGAGGAGGGCACTCTCATAGTGAAAAGGGACTACTCCTTGGCTTGGAATGATCAGGAGGAACTTCCATCTTGGAAGGTTCTTAATATCTACAGTAGCATCACTAGAGGAGTCTTTGACAAGGAGCATGTAAAGAGACAAATATTGGTATGGGCAAGAACATTTTTGCATGAGCTCACAACGTTGTCACTTGGGAGCTGGGTCACACACATGGATCCATATATCATCTTACTTCCAGCCTATGGTAAGAGCCTTGTATTTCATTTTCTCATTTACATACTCTTATCATTATGTTGCAGTGCATGGCTCCTCAAAGGGGAAAATTTTTCATGTTGCTCCATGAGAAAAGTTGGGCCAAATCATATGATGGAGTCAGCCATATTACACATGGCCTTGGGAAAAAAATTTTCCACTCCACAAATACTCAGCTAATTCATATGATTAGCATTTTATTTCAAAACATCTTGCTTTGTACATTTCTGGAACAACAGTTCTTAAAATTGCGTTGCATCCACTTGGGAGACTGTTGGTACCTCCAAGCACCATATGAAACCACCAGTGGTCCTCATATTTTGTTGTTGATCATGATATCCATTTTTGATATTGCTGGTATGTTGATAGGAGGCATGATTTTGAGTCAGACACAAGGTTTGAATGTGTCATTGAAGGGAGGTGATTCCCATAGTTTATGTATTGCATGTTCTAATGGGAAAATGGGGGGAGACATGGCCACCACAACCACCTATTTGCTTTCTTTTGAGGTGGGCCATGATTTTGATGATGATATTCATCCATTGTATGTCTATGGGCATGTATTTTATCTTGTATTGCTGGATCACTCATCTATTTACTATTCAGTAGTAGAGGTGATATTTTTTGTACAATGCTTGCCATGTTATTTTCTGCAGCTGCAGTGGGTGAGATTGCATTGTAACCCTATGAGAAATTGTTTTTACCTTGCTACACATGGTATAACCTACAGAAAACATGTCATTGGGACATTCTATGATGATCCTGTCCTATTCATCATGGATGAAGTGTCTTGGGCCAGCCTGTTTTTCATTGATGGAGGAGAGATCCTTGGAGGATGGCTCTTCATTTTGCCACTCGGAGGCAATAATTTTTCCTCCCATGATCAACACACACTCCACACTAATCATAAGTGGAGAAGAGGACAGCATGGGGCAAGATATGAAGCTTTCCATATTCATATTTTCAGCCCACCTTCATTTCCGGAGCTCAAGGTGGAGGAATATTTTTATGAGTTTCCATGTTGGGAGGCAACTTATGTTGTATGGATGATTGCTTGGGGATGGGAGATTCATATCGGGATGATGAGTCCTATTTTATATCAGATCTCATGCCTCAAGGAGGCCCTTAGACAACCCATTATTACCTCCATGGATATTTGTTTCTACATGATAGCTATTTGGGGGATGTTCACCAAAAGCTAGATTGCATATGTTGGAGGGAAAACTTGGACACTTGATTGATGAGATGCATCCCTTTTCTTGGAATATTTCATCATGCATGGATGCTACAGGGAACTTAAGGGGAAATAAATTATTCTATCCTTGCACTTGCTTGAGGACAAGCAATATTTGAGAGGGGAGGACTGTAATGTTCCCACTTTTATGGAACATTATTTTTTTCCATTTTCACATAGAAGATGAATAAAATGGGTAGGAGACCTATTAATTTCATGAATAATGGAATAAAAATCCTCTTAATGTGAAAGACAATCACCTATAGAGCTGTATTTCACACCTCCATGTGTGAAAGGAGAATTTTGCAGGAAGGCTAGGTCAAGTTTGACCAAGTCAAACTGCGCAGTGGTAGGAGGTGGAAGGCATCTTGTGGGCCAGCGTAGTGGAAAAGGAGGGAAGGTTTCTTAAGGAAGAAGATATCATGAGTGGGCCCTGTTGGTGTCCCGTGTTTTGATAGTTTGGCAAATCAAAAGACAAGGCAACATCAGAACCAATCTTTAGAGTTCCAAGATCTAGTCCTCCTGTTCTCAGAGAGGGATCTCTCAAATGTTTGTTTGCAAAGGTTTATCTTGTGTGCTTAACATATGAATTTTAGACTAGTTATTAAGTGCAGGTGTTTGTTTGTTTGTTTGTTTGAATTGATATAGCAGAACATAAAAGGTCTGGGAAAGATATATAGAATGGAGAAACATATGGTTCATTGGGCAATGGAGTCAAAAAGAGGTCATAACATACTCATCAATGGATATGGGATATCAGAGGGAAAATACAACTTGGCCATAGGATCCTTTAGTTTTGGAATGAGATGGACATCAATGATTTGGAAAGAGAAGTTTAATTCTCAACGAAGGGAACTTGAAAACAAAACTTGAACAATAAAGAAATATTTGATAGATAGGGCTAACCATGAATTCTACAAACATTCTTTAAGAAAATAATGACTTCAAGACAACTTTCAAAATGAAATCTAAGATTCGGGGAACACCCTATTTCCTCAAAGATTTTATTTTAAATGACTTAGAAAACATAAAATATTCACTGATAATTGCAGTCATAGAAGAGGGAACACCTAATACATCTATGATTCCAACTATAAAAGACCTTCAAAACAATTTTTCAAGCAATGGCAAAGGGAAATATTGAAACAAACCTCTTTGACTAACTTAAAACAATGGTACTTCAAAGGGAGACTTCAATAAGAGCTTTCAAGTGATAGCAGACAAGCAGGGAGAACCATAAATCATGTTGAAATCAACTATTTGAGCTATTATAGAAATAAACAAGCATGAGGACTAAAGAGAGAGATTGAAGACTCTAAAATACCTCAGCAGAAGAAAACATAAAACAGTGAAGGATGAATAGGTCTAAGGTGCTTCCAGGAGTCATTTCTTAGCCTAATACTTTCTATCCTACTGTAGTAAGAAATTATGGAACAGAATGAAAACAGGAGAAAACATTAAACAGTTTAGAATACATCACCAACAACCAAGCTCATGGATCCAATGATAGAGCCTTCACAGTAACAAGCATGCAACAATATCATCAAGGCTTCCAAGACTTCAATTTTTTCTTCAACTTCAACAGACTATGTATTATTTCAGAGAGTTTCAGTATTACAACTAGTGATCAACCAACAACCAACCCCTCAATCATCTTCTTCAGAAGTATATATAGAAGAATGAGGAGGTGAGATCTGATAAAAGATCTCCAATTACAATTAATATTTAATGGCTTCTTGGCCTTTGAGGGGCTCAATGAAGAAACTTACATGGGTGCACTCTGTATTAAATGTTTTACCTAAAGTTTAAGCTCAGTGGGAGCTTTTTTTGACCTTTGAGGCTCTGTGTGGCATCGAAGTAACTCCGCAGATGTTTGTCATTAATTTCCTTGGCAGAGTTTCCTCTTTTGGCTGCGTTGCGAGGCATACACTGGTCTTGATCAATAAATTCAGCCTTTGATTGAATACTTTGAGGCACAGGTGTCATTTCAGCAGCTGGGAGGAACCAATTTGCCTCAGTTGTGGTGGTGGAGACTTTCTGTTTGATAAAACACTTTGATTTTCCTTTAACTGTGTTCTAATTGGGGATTAGGCTTTTAATAAACCATTTTTTAGACGTAATCCATATAGACATGTCTTTAATCCTTTTGTTCTGATGTATTTTTGTCTTTGACACTAATACTCTCTAACTGTGCTAGACTCATGGTGTTTTTCTAGTGTACAGGGCCGCGTAGGGGTATGTGGCATCAATGCTTCATGAATGATTGATGAAAACGTGGATTTAACACCTGTCAATGATTTCCCTTGGTGAATCGAAGGCGGGAGGATCGTCGGCCTTCATTTCTATATTTTCTTTAGAAATGGTGAAAAAACCATTTAAACCCTGCAAAAACAAACAAGTATTATAAAATCCGTGCATTTATAGGTTTATTGCTGCAAAAGGCATGTGGAGGAAGCATGGCCATTGGATGGCATCATCCAACGGTCAGGATTGATCGGGAGAATGGCGTAGTGAAGGCAGAAGAATTTTTTGAATCAAAGTCATCGATTGCACAGAGATCGACGGTCGAGAGTGAAAATGGGAAGTCAAAGTGGAAAAATTTGACTGGGCGATCAAAACAGGGCGATGAAATGTGGGCCGTCGATCTGCAGATCAGATCGACGGCAGAGATTCGTTAAATGTCGTGCCGTAGCCCGGTTAACTGTCGGGCATCTTCGGAGAGTGATAGCCGTCGGATGGGCAGCCTCAGATTGGATGGTGGACTTCAATATCATGCCGGGTCCACGTCCGAACGTTAACGCACGATAGACGGCAGTTTTATGAACAGTGCCCAGGACGTGTGTCGGCCAGCGTGTGGAATCGCTGTCAATTGGGAAAAAACCACCCTCGCCCAAAGGCGGTTTGATGAATACTGCGTGGTTTTTGGAAAAGTGAGTGGAATGCGGGGACCACCAGGGAGACGGACTCTGCACCGTCGATCTGCAGATCAGATCGATGATGCAGAATGAATTAAATTTGGAACCGGCGGAAATTTTATAAAATAATAAAACCGACGATTTTTAATATAAACCAAGGTTTTTTAAAATATTATTTTACAAAGTGGCTTGGTGCCCAATTGCGGGGCCGTGGGGCACATGGGAGATAATAAGACCGAAGGCTTATGAAGAAAGGGCTAAAGGCGATCGGGCGATGCGATAAGCGCTTTGGAGGGCTAGCGCTTGGTTATGGCACCAGGGCATATGGAAGGGAGGGGTTAAAGACTTAGGGAGAGGGAGCTCTCATTATTTAAAAGGAGGGCAAGGTAGCCATTTTGAAGGCATCTCGAGTATTATTCATCTTTGGTCCTTTGGACTTGCTGCAGTCTCTTGCAGTTTAGTAAGAATTGTTGAGGGAATTCATGTTTAGGATTTCCTCTCCTTCTTGAGTAGCTCTTGTAGGATTTCACTCTATTCCCCATATTCAGACATTGAGGTCAAGCATCATCTTCCTTCATCAGTGCAGTTTCAGCTAGAGATTGTGCAGTGTTGCTGGGTGTTGCTGGGGAGGTTTTATACAACACCATCCTTGGCTAGTTTTCCAGAGGAGCGAGCTTCCATTCCCCTGGGAGATCAGTAAGGGAGGTTTATGGGTAGATTCCACCATATTTGGCACCAGGCCAACCACTTACCATCATTAGCAACGCAGTCCCTCTCTTAGGTAGCGTTATTCTTGGAGAGCATTTGTTGTGAGGGGTCAGCAGATAGTTTGGAGGGTGAGATATTAGGTGAAAGGAGAAGCCTTTCACTATAGAGATCCCTTGGAGAAGATCTTGCCATTGATTGGAGCATCTTCAATATTCTCCACTTATTTCCAGTTCTTGAGTTGCTGCTGCTACCCAAAAACTCCGGCAATTTGCAGTTTTGTTTATTTTAGCCAATCCTTCTAGTATTGACTTGAGGTAGTGATTGGGAGCTTAGATCTTCTCTCCCAATGATTGTATGAGCCTTTTATTTGCATACCTATGTATTGACATGTGTTTAGAAGTTGTTCCATATAAAATTGCGCAGTTATAGCCTAGGGCTTATTTCATGTAGCAGTGTTTCTCATATTTCCATGTACTTGTAGTGCCTTGCTTGAGTGATAATTTCCTCAAGGGTTTCTATATCTTATGCTGCTATGATATAATATGATGGCTATTTGGATTCTTCGGTATTTCATGTGTTAATGTATCACTGATGCTCCATTGAGGGTGTTTTACATATTGTTGTAGCTCCACATTGGTAATAACTCAGATTATTCCCAATAGTGTAGTTGTTCCTGATTTGGGAACATTACATTGTATTGGGCCAATCAGAAGGCACCACGTGGCCAGCCCTGAGGCTGCCATGTGGCCCTTGAACAGTGTTGCAAAATTTTGTTTGGACTCTGCGGGATGGATCGTGAGACCTCCTGCTGAGCACGCAGGATTCTTACAATCCACTCTACAGGTTGTTCTTAACCTATGAGTCTGTGGGTTCTGTTTATTGTTCAACTGTTTTGAATGTGGTGGATAGGAGGGGCCAGCCCCCCCCATATGGTCGTCGCCCATGGCCTAGGGGTTGAACTAAAAACCAAAAATGGTTTCCCATGGACTGATCACATGGTCACATTGTAACGTTAACTTCAAAAGTTTCAAAAGCGGTTATGCAACAGTAAACTCGAGTTTCAATGCCATTACCCTAGTTTAAGTAGAGTTCCCCTGACCGTAATGGATGCCGCGAGGTTTTGGGTCATGTGGCTACCCCAATGGCTACAATTAATTTTGTCGCTTAATTGACGGGGGGGGGGGGGGGTTTGGAGCGCGCCCCAAATTTAGGGCGGAATCACTATTTTATCTCCAGTTAACTTGAGTGCCCCATATTTAATGGAGTTGATTAGGGTGAAACTGGACAAAAATTTATTAGGCTCTATCTTGAGCATTATTCAACCATTATAAGAGTGTGAATAGTTAATTTTGACTTTCTTTGAAATTCTAGACTCATTGGTGAGGGTTTCAGAGCCATAAGAGGACCTTTGAGTGATATTTTTCTTTAGAGAAGTTCCATGGGCCACTAGGGCCATCAGGGGCCAGCAACAGATTGAGGCCTAGCCAGGACAGCTAGAGGCCTTACTCAGGAAAAAAATAGTCATTTTTGGATGTTTCAGACATTATGGAACTAATGGTGAGTTTTTCAAAGCCTGTAGAGGAATTTTGAAGGCCGAGGTTCTTCAGATAACTCCCAAGGGCCACTAGGGCCACCAGGTGCCGGCAGGAGAATGAGGCCTATCCAGAGCAGCCAGTATCCATTCTCAGTAAAACAGTAGTCTATTATGACTATTTATAGCCTTATGAATCCAATGGAATAATTTTCATAATATTTTGAAGACTTCTGAAGTTCGATATTCTTCAGAAAAATTTTCATTGAACCTAGAGCTAGGGGGTGCCACCAAGTGTGGGAGGCATAACCAAAGCATCTAAAGGCCAATTTTAGTAATTGAATAGTATAGTATGACTATTTTGGATATTATTAATCCATTTAAGTGATTTTTAGAACCATTTGGAGACTTATGAATGCCGAGAAGTCACAGGGAAATTTTTGGAATCCTAGGGCCAACAGTGGATAGAGACCTAGATTGGGGAGCTAGAGCTCATTTTGAGAAAATGATCAATTTGTTTTGGATGTATGATATGTGATGAATACATTAGGTGATTTTTCAAGGATAGAAAATTATTTCTCAAGGAGTTAGTGCCACATATAAGCTAAGGAAAGCTTAAGGGTGCCGACAGAAGAGGTCAAGTCTAAGGGAATCTAGGTCTATCTTCATAGTGATGACAGCCATTATAGGGGTATGATGTTATTCTAAACCCAATGGTACAGTACAAATAACCATTGGAGTTTATTTATTAACTTGTAAATAAATTTCCCATCATAATCCCAAAGAGCCAAGTCAAGTTGACATAGGCTCAAGGAGACGTAGCTCACGATATTCGGGTGAAATCCTATATTAAATTTGATGTTATGTGTTGATGCTTATTTGCTGCAATTTATGGATGTTGTACATGCTTAATATAAGCAAAAACAAATGTTTAATTCCTCGCACATAAATATTTAAAACTGTTAAAACACAAACACTTGTTTCAAGTGTTCAATTCTGCACATTCAAGAATAAGCTAGATCTTAATTTGTTTAAATGAGTGGGAGGTTCTTGAAAGCATAACAATTTTTCCACCCATTATCATATCAGGTTGGTATCGTAGCACTAGGTTGCTTGTTTGACTTGAAATGTGTTTAACAGTGCAAAGAATTTTACTGTTTGCAAATTGACTATTGCTTACAAGTTTGAGTTTGCTAGAGGTGAAGGGAAGCTACTGTTAGCTAAGTCTAGAAGAGGAAAAGAAGGAAGAAGGCAGAAAGCATTATAATTACCCAAAGGACCTCAAGGAAACCCTTGAAAAGCAAGAGGAATTGTTTGCAAAAGTGGTTGCTTGAATCCACAACCATTTTGTTCAGAAGCTTTGTCAATTTTTTTGAAAGCTTTGTGAATTTATGTTGAAGTTATTTAGTTCATTTACATAATGATGTCAACTTCATCAAGTGAGGTTTCTAAATACTCCTCTTTCACAATATTCTTTGATGAATACATGAAGCGAGACTTCTACATCCTGAAGGATATGGTGCAAATTTGGTATGAAGATGGAAGATAAAGCACTAGACTTCATGAGCAATCACTTGCTATCAACCAAGAGAAAGAAGGACTTCTTCAAAGAATGCATGAGATGGAGATGAAGCTCCATAATGTCCAAGAGGCCTTAACCAAACACATGCTTGAAGCATAGGTAAATCACTCAAATTTTTCTTCAATTTCCTCTTCAGAAATATGTGTAGGTACATTTGAAAAGCACACTAGCGGTATAGGGTCTAGGTTGATGTTAAAAAGGGGATATGAAGGCAAGGGTTTAGGTAAACATGCACAAGGAATGATTGATCATATTTTGGTTAAGGAAAGGCCTAAGAAGTTTGGTCTAGGCTATGTTCAATCTTATGGCGAAAACTCCAAAGCCATGAAGGCATTTCAGACAACTCCAAGAAGAACTTTTGTTGCAAGTTCTAAACCACAAACATGTCAAGTTTTTTTTCGAGTTGAAAGCCAATTTTTGAAGCCTATTTTGCAACAACATGTTTGTAGACATGCAACTTATGGCGAGCAAGAGAGTTCCAACAACTATCAAGACATGAACACTGATGTTAGCCTTCAAAAGAAAGCTGGAACCTCTTCAAGTTCATCTCCTCAAGAAGGTAAAAAAGATGGACATGCAAAGAAACATTTGAGGTATAATTCTTCCCATAATCAAGTTGATTATATTTATGATAAGCATGGAAAATATGCATGCGTGAAAGGAAGAAAGAGTTGATGTTCCTATTGTGGCCCGTGTAACTATGAAGTTTCAAAATGCTGGAAGAGGATGAAGGCATACAGGAAACAGTTGAAGAAAAGGAAACTTGCTCAAAAGATGCAAAATACCTACACACATTGCCAGAAAAAGGGACATGTATTTGCCCAATGTTGGACATTGCATCCAACTAATCATCCTAAGCATTTTAAGCAAGAGGATAAAAAAACTGGCGCAAATGGAACCAAATATTCCATCATTGATGTGAGAACATATGTTTCACATGAAGAAGATTTTCAGCAGCAAAAATTTCCATGGAAGTGGCTTGGTAAGAAGTGGTTTGACTTCTTAACTTAGTAAGCCATACATTCATTTGTTTGTACATATGCAAATTTCAGTCATGTATGCATTTATGTTGGAAACTTATGTTTTTTTTAGCCACCTTTGATCGATGATCAATGAAATGATGTTCAACTACCTTCTATAATTTCTCGCCAGAAATTTCTAGATAAGCAAGGAAAACACAGTTCTTGAAAGGAGGACAAGAGCATCCAAGAAGGGAAGTGTTGACTACCTTCGAGTTGGGGCTCAAAGTCACTAAGACAAGCAAGGGAAAGTGAATGGAGGCTAGAAATGTGAGGGTGTTGTACTCCTAATCTACTGAACAGGTAATCAGTCTTTTGGGGTCCAAAATATTCCTAATGGGGAGGAGTGATCAGATTTGGATCAAGGACCTAAGTGATAGCAAAAATTTCAAAGTGTTTGAAAGTGTGTCAAACCTGAGCGAACAGATAGATTTCATCTTCTTGATTCCAGCGCCACGAATGGTTCGAAAAATTGACACCGTATGAAGGAATTATCATGTTTTGAAAAGTCCAATAAACTGTAAATTTTGACAATTGACCAAGTTTGACTGGGTTTTTGAAAAGTCAAAAAGAAGAATATTTCAAGGAATATTCCCTGGAATATTCCCTGAAGGCCAGTCGTATTGTGACAAATGGTAGGGTGTTACTAGGTTAATGTTGTATTGGGCCAATCAGAAGGCGCCATGTGGCCAGCTCTGAAGTTGCCACGTGGCCCTTGAACATTGTTGCGAAAGTTTGTGTGGAGTCCGCGGGATTGATTGCGAGACCTCCTGCCCAGCACGCAGGATTATTACTATCCACTCTATAGGTTGTTTCTTAACCTATGAGTCTGCGAGTTCTATTTATTTTTCAACTGTTTTGAATCCGGTGGATTGGAGGGGCCATCCCCTTCCCATATGGTCGTTGCCCATGGCCTAAGGGTTGAAATACCAATTACAAATGGTTTCTGATGGATTGATCACATGGCCACGTTCTAACGTTAACTCTGATAGTTTATCAAGCAGTTAGACAATAGTAAACTTGAGTTTCAATGTCATTACCCCAGTTTAAGCGGAGTTCCTCTTACTAACGGATGTCGCGAGGTTTGCGGTCATGTGGCCACCCCAACGGCTACAATTAATGTTGCGGCTTAAATGGAGGGGATTTTTGGAGCGTGCCCCAAATTTAGGATGGAATCACTATTTTATCTCTAGTTAACTTGAGTGCCCCAGATTTAGTGGAGCTGATTAGGGTGAAACTGGACAAAAATTGATTAGGCTCTATATTGAGAATTATTCAACCATTCTGAGAGTGTGAATAGTAAATTTTGACTTTATTGGACATTCCAGAATCATTGGTGATGGTTGCAGAGTCAAGAGAGGACTTTTGTGTGATATTTTTCTTTAGAGAAGTTACATGGGCCACTAGTGCCATCAAGGGCCAGCAATAGAATGAGGCCTAGCCAAGGCAGCTAGAGGCCTTACTTAGGAAAAAAATACTCATTTTTTGATTTTTCATATATTATGGAACTAATGGTGAGGTTTGAAGAGCCAGTAGAGGACCTTTGAAGGCCGAGTTGCTTCATAGAAGTTCCAAGGGCCACTAGGGCCACAAGGTGCCAACAGGAGAATGAGGCCTATCCAGGGCAACCAGTATCCATTCTTAGCAAACCAGCAGTCTATTATGGATATTTTGAGCCTTCTAAATCCAATGGAAGGATTTGAATAAGATTTTTAATACTTTTGAAGGTTGAGATTCTTCAGAGAATTTTTCAGTGAACCTAGAGCCAAGGGGTGCCACTAGGTGTTGGAGGCGTAACTGGAGCAGTCGAAGGCCAATTTCAGTAAGTGAATAGTCTATTATTACTATTTTGGAAATTTTGAATCCATTGAAGTGATTTTCATAGCAATTTGGAGACTTTTGAAGGTCGAGAAGCCACAAGGAATTTCGGGCAGCCTAGGACCAACAGTGGATGTAGGCATAGATTGGGGAGCCAGAGCTCATTTTGAGAAAATGATCAGTACATTTTGGATATCTGATATGTGCTAAAGAAATTAGGTGAGGTTTTAGCGATAGAAAATTATTTCTTAAGGATTTAGTTCCAGAGAAGCTTAGGGAATCTTAAGGGTGCCGACAGAAGAGGTCAAGTCTAAGGGAATCTAGGTCTATCTTCAGAGTGATGACAACCATTCTAGGGGTATGATGGTATTATAAACCCAATGGTATAGTACAAATAACCATTGGAGTTGAGTTATTAACTTGTAAAATAAATTTCCCATCATAATCCCAAAGAGCCAAGTCAAGTTGACATAGGCTTAAGGAGATGTAACCCAAGATATTTGGGTGAAATCGTATATTAAATTTTATGTTATGTGTTGAAGCTTATTTTCTGCACTTTATGGTTTCTATACATTCTTAATATCAGCAAAAACAAATGTTTCATTCCTCACACATAAAGGTTTAAAATGGTTAAAAACACATACACATGTTTCAAGTGTTCAATTCTACACAGTCAAGAATAAGCTAGATCTTAATTTGTTTAACTGAGTGGGAGGTTCTTGAAAATCATAAAAAGTTATCCACCCATTAATAGATTAGGTTGGTATCATAGCACTAGGTTTCTTTCTTGACAGAGCATTGGGTTGCTTGCTTGAAAAAGCACTAGGTTGCTTGTTTGACTTGAAAGGTGTTTAATAGTGCAAAGTATTTTATTGTTTGCAAATTGATTGTTTCTTACAAGTTTGAGTTTGCTAGAGGTGAAGGGAAGCTACTGTTAGCTAATTCTAGAAGAGGATAATAAGGAAGAAGGCAGAAATAATTCTCCTTACCTAAAGGACCTCAAGGAAACCCTTGAAGCACAAGAGGAATTGTTTGCAAAAGTGGCTACTTGAATCCACAACCATTTTTTTCAGAAGCTTTGTCAATTGTTTTGAAATCTTTGTGAATATTTGTTGAATTTATTTATTTCATTTACATAATGATGTCAACTTCATCAAGTGAGGTTTCTAAATCCTCCTCTTTCACAAGATTCTTTGATGAAGACATGAAGTGAGACTTCTACATCCTAAAGGATATGGTGCAAATTTTGTATGAAGATGGAAGAGAAAGCACTAGACTTCATGAGAAATTGGTTGCTATGAAGAAAGAGAAAGAAGGACTTCTTCAAAGACTGCTGAGATGGAGATGCAGCTCCATCATTCTCAAGAGGCCTTAACCAAACACATGATTGAAGCAGAGGTAAATCACTCAAATTTTTCTTCAATTTCCTTTTCAGAAATATGTGTAGGTTCATTTGAAAAGCACACTAGAGGTATAGGGTCCAAGTTGATGTTAAAAATGGGCTATGAAGGCAAGGGTTTAGGCAAAACATTCACAAGGCGTGATTGGTCCTATTTTGGTTGAGGAAAGGCCTAAGAAGTTTGGTCTAGGCTATGTTCAATCTTATGGCGAAAACTCCAAAGCCATGAAGGCATTTGAGACAACTCCAAGAAGAAATTTTGTTGCAAGTTCTAAACCACAAACATGTCAGGTTTGTTTTCAAGTTGAATTCCAAAGTTTGAAGCCTATGTTGCAACAGGATGTTTGTAGACATGCAACTTATGGTGAGCAAGAGAGTTCCCACAGATATCAAGACATGAATACTGATGTTAGTCTTCAAAATAAAGCTAGAACCTCTTCAAGTTCATCTCATCAAGAAGGTAAAAAAGATGGACATGGAAAGAAACATTTGAGGTATAATTATTCTCATAGTAAAGTTGATTATGTTTATGTTAAGCATGGAAAATCTACATGCGTGAAAGGAAGAAAGAGTTGGTGTTCCTATTGTGGTCTGTGTAACCATGAAGTTTCAAAATGCTAGAAGAGGATGAAGGCATACAGGAAACAATTGAAGCGAAGGCAACTTGCTCAAAAGATGCAAAAGACCTGCACACATTGCTAGAAAAAGGGATGTGTCATTGTCCAATGTTGGAAATTACATCCAAATAATCATCCTAAGCATTTGAAGCAAGAGGATAAATATATTGGCGCAAATGGAACCAAATATTCCATCATTGATGTGAGAACAGATGTTTCACATGAAGAAGATTTTCAGCAGCAAAAATTTCCATGGAAGTTGTTTGACTTCTTAACCCAGTAATACATACATTCATTTGTTTGTACATATGAAAATTTTAGTCATGTATGCATTTATTTTAGAAGCTTACGTTTATTTGAGCCACCTTTGATCGATGATCAAGGAAATGATGTTCAACTACCTTCTATAAATTTCTCGCCAGAAATTTCTGGATGAGCAAGGAAGACACAGTTCTTGAAAGGAGGACAAGAGCACCCAAGAAGGGAATTGTTGACTACTTTTGAGTTGGGAATCAAAGGCACTAAGCCAAGCAAGGAAAAGTGAATGGAGGCTGGAAATGTGAGGTTGTTGTACTCTCAATCTACTGAACATGTAACCAGTCTTTTGGGGTCCAAAATATTCCTAATGGGGAGGAGTGATCAGATTTGGATCAAGGACCTAAGTGATAGCTTAGATTTCAAGGTGTTTGAAAGTGTGTCGAACCTAAGCAGCCAGATAGATCTCATCTTCCTAATTCCGGCGCCATGAATGGTTCGAAAAACCGACACCATATGAAGAAGTTATCGCATTTTGGAAAGTCCAATAAACTGCAAATTTCGACAGTTGACCAAGTTTGACTGGGTTTTTGAAAAGTCAAAAAGAAGAATATTCTAGGGAATATTCTTGAAAAATTCCTAGAATATTCCTTCCGGGCCAGTTGTATTATGACAAATGGTAGGGTATTACTAGTTGAATTTTGTATTGGGCCAATCAGAAGGCGCCATGTAGCCAGCCCTGAGGCCACCATGTGGCCCTTGAATAATGTTGCAAAAGTTTGTTTGGAGTCCACGGGGTTGATCACAAGACATCCTGCCGAGCACATGGGATTCTTATCATCCACTCTATAGGTTGTTTCTTGACCTATGAGTCTGCGGGTTCTATTTATTGTTTAACTGTTTTGAATGCAGTGGATTGGAGGGGCTAGCCCCTCCCCATATGGACGTCGCCCATGGCCTAAGGGCTGAACTACCAACCACAAATGGTTTCCTGTGGACTTATCACATGGCCACGTTGTAGTGTTAACTCCAATAGTTTCGCAAGCAGTTATGCAACAGTAAAATCGAGTTTCAATGCCATTACCCCAGTTTAAGTGGAGTTCCCTTGACCGTAACGGATGCCACGGGGTTTGGGATCATGTGGCCACCCCAACGGCTACAATTAATGTTGCAGATTAAATGGCAAGGGGTTTTGGAGCACGCCCCAAATTTACGGTGGAATCACTATTTTATCTCCAGTTAACTTAAGTGCCCCAGATTTAGTGGAGCTGATTAGAGTGAAACTGGACAAAAATTGATTAGGCTCTATCTTGAGCATTATTCAACCATTCTGAGAGTGTGAATAGTAAATTTATACTTTCTTGGAAACGCCAGAATCATTGGTGAGGGTTGCAGAGCCAGCAGAGGACTTCTGAGCGAGATTTTTCTTGAGAGAAGTCCATGGGCCACTAGGGCCATCAGCAGCTAGCAACATAATGAGGCCTAGCTATGGCAGCTAGAGGCCTTAATCAGGAAACCAATAGTCATTTTTTGATGTTTCAGAAATTCTTGAACTAATGGTGAGGTTTTCAGATCCAGTAGAGGATTTTTGAAGGCCAAGTTTCTTCAGAGAAGTTCCAAGGGCCATCAGGTGCCAACAGGAGAATGAGGCCTATCCAGAGCAACCAATATCCATTCTCAGCAAACTAGTAGTCTATTCTGACTATTTTAAGTCTTATGATTCCAATGGAAGGATTTGTAGAAGCTTTTCAAGACTTCTAAACGTCGAGATGCTTCAAATAATTTTCAATGAACCTAGAGCCAGGGGGTGCCACCAGGTGTTGGAGGCGTAACTGGAGCAGCCGGAGGCCAATTTCAGTAAGTGAATAGTCTATTATTACTATTTATGAAATTATAAATCCATTGAAATGATTTTCAGAGCCATTTTGAGACTTCTTAAGGTAAATAATCCATAGGGAAGTTTCGGGTAGCCCAGGGCCAAGAGTGGATGGAGGCCTAGATTGGGGAGCCAAAGCTTATTTTGAGAAAATGATCAGTCTATGATATGTGATGAAGACAATAGGTCAGGTTTTAGGGACAGAAAATGATTTCTTAAGGATTTAGTGCCATAGAGAAGCTTAGGGAATCTTAAGGGTATCGATAGAAGAGATCAAGTCTAAGGGAATCTAGGTCTATCTTCAGAGTGATGAAAACCATTCCAGGGGTATGATGGTATTCTAAAAAAAATGGTACAGTAAAAATAACCATTGGAGTTGAGTTATTAACTTGTAAAATAAATTCCCATCATAATCCAAAAGAGCCAAGTCAAGTTGACATAGGCTCAAGGAAACGTAGCCCATGATATTTGGGTGAACTCCTATATGAAATTTGATGTTATGTGTTGATGCTTATTTGCTGCACTTTATGGTTGTTTTACATGCTTAATATCAGAAAAAACAAATGTTTAATTCCTCACACATAAAGGTTTAAAATAGTTAAAAACACATACACATGTTTCAAGTGTTCAATTTCGCACAGTCAAGAACAAGCTGGATCTTAATTTGTTTAATTGAGTGGGAGGTTCTTGAAAGGCATAACAAGTTATCCACCCATTATCATATTACTATGCCTTTTCTATGCTTTTCAAAGGCTGCAAATGAGCTTAAATCAACATTTTCATGTAAAGAAACTACATGTAAATGCTTACCATTTTCCTCATCTTTAGACCGAGGGACAAAAATGCTATTAAAATATTTCCTAATTCTTGAGGTGTCGTCTTAGATTCTTGGTCTTTCTTCTTTCAAATCATTGGAATTTGGTGCTAATAGAACCTCATCCTCATCATCATGTGGACAAAAGGTGTAGAATTTCTCTGAGGGAATTTTTTCACTACCCTCTTGTATAAGAGTTGTTGTGGAAAAGGATGATGATGTTGGAAAAGATGGTGGTTTATTACCATTCTCATTACCTCCTCCTCCTAGAGAACACTCTCCTCTTGGAGGTCTGGAGCTTTCACCCTACAGTCTAGTTTTCATCTCTTCATAGAGTAGTTTCACCATTTTTGCCATGTCAAAGAAAATCTTCCTTAAATCCTTCACGTCCTTTGACATACTTCAGGCCTCCTCCATGTGACATTCTTACCGAAGCCTCAGGTACAACATGAAGTGAAACTTGTGGTGGATATTGTGGGAACTTTTCCCTCCTTCTCCTTGCTCCAATTTGATAACTTGCACCCAAAGTCTCCCTTCTCCTATCTTGAGCTTCAACCTTGTAAGAATTTAAACCCTTTCAAAAAAAATTAATCATCATTGCACAAGAAAACCTAGTGCTCTAAAACCAACTTGATCTGAATGGGAACATTATTTTTGTTGTGCTAAGATCCAATTCAGAATATAAACAAAGTGCTTGAGGAATGAGAGGTTAATTGCAAGTTTAATAAGAGATTTATGTGTTTTTATGTGAATTTCATAAGTAAATCAACACAATTAAAACACTGAACAACAACATCTAACAAACATTAACATCACCATAAACAGTAACACAATAACACATGATGAAGGAGTTCACCCCGCCTGGGCTACGGCTCCTTAGTCCAATTTCCAATGGCTTGGCCCTCTTATATTATGCTCAAAAGTGTGTTTACATGTGTTTAAAATGCTCAAACAACTCTAAAACCTATTCCATCATCTCCAGAATTCCCAAAAATGAATTTATAGCCTCTTTCTGCATCAAATTTGACCAAAAATTGGAGAAGTTATGATCTCCCCAAGTTTCTCCACTAACCGCTCCACAATTTGCTCCAGGGCCTACTGTTCCAGTCTGGGATCAGGAATGACTTCCTGGTGCAGTAGGAAACAGAAGTTCACAACACTGAGTTCAGCAGAGGTAGAGTATATGGCAGCTAGCACAGTTTGTGCGAAGCCATATGGCTTAGGAAACTATTGGTAAATCTACTCAAGGAGAAAATGGAAGCAACCAGCATTTTATGTGATAATCAGAGTTGCATAAAGATCTCTGAGAATCTTGTGTTTCCTAATAGGTCGAAACATATTGACATCCAGTGTCACTTCATCCAGGACTATGTACAATTTGGATCTGTTTAGTTGCAGTACACTCCAACAGGAGAATAGGTGGCAGACATCCTCACCAAGGCTCTGGGAAAGACAAAGTTTATCTACTTAGGTGGCCAAGTTGGCCAATTCCATGTGACACGTGGACCACTCATAGGATTCCATGTGGCACAAGCAACTTCATCATCGACATGTCCTCAAACAATGAAGGGGACAATTTTAAAAATCTTGTGTTAATTTGGTGATCGACATGCAAATTTTGCAAAATGTGTGCATTCAGTAGTAGGTAGTTAGAAAGTCATCTCTTTGAGGCATTTTGTTAGGTAATTATATTTCTAGTGTAGTCCCTTATTATTATTAGTGTAGCCCCCTTATTTTTATTTTTGTACCCCTGTAGTCCCTATATTGTTATTATTGTACCCCATAAGACCCCACTATTGTTATTGTTGTGCCCTTACATTATTATTGTTAGGTCGGCTAGGATTATATTCTGACCTCATGGACTCCTATATATAGAAAGGAGGTTTTGTCATATGAATCATCCAAGAATTGTTCATTTATGTAATGTAAATGAGGTTGCACCCTCGAAGTGGTTGATTTCTAAGGTATTTTTATCTCTTTTATTCTATATTTGGAGTTGGTTTCATAACATTTGGTATCAGAGCTTTGCATTCTAGGGTTTCACTACTTCAAACAGGTCATCGTGGAATTTTCGCTCTAAATTTTTTTCTACAAAGGTTCAGAAGCTAAAACACAAACCTATTTGCAAATATATCCTTATGAACGTCGTGTAAAAATTTTAGATCTTGGTTCGCAATATTTTCAAGATATGATATGTGGAAGTTAGGGTTTTTGCAAGATCCCAAATTTCATCTCAAAGAGGTGACCTTGGGAAAATCCTCATAACTCTCTCTTTGAACATCTGATTGGAATTCTGTAAAAATCATATGAAATTACATGGACTATAGTTTAGTTTGTATTAATTTCAGAGCTGAAGGAGGAGACAGTGACACATGGCATGTCGTACAAGTTTGGTCTATTGAACTAGTCCATAATTAGGTCATTACGAGAGATTAGGCATAACTATTCCTTAAAGAATCAAAATGAGTTCAGAATTGCGGCATTGGAAAGAACATTCAGAGGGCTACTAAAGGACCAAAGATAAAATCTTGGGGATTCGAAATTCCAGAGATACATCAGTTTCAATTTTGAGTTCCTCAAGAGAAACAAAAAGGTGTGTATTTTGTTTTTCAAGTTGCATAAGTCTTGTTTGAAAAATCAGTTTGAAGTGATTCCAAGGGCATATTGAAGCATAGATATCAATATTGGGTTTTAAAATTTCCCCGAAAAATAATTCAACACCCATCATGCCCTCAAAAGGCTCTATTATGACTCATGAAGAGGAATAAATGCAATATGATATATCAAAATTACAATACCAAGTGCACCAAATTTCGCTCTTGCAAAGAGCAACAAAAAATGAAATGGAAGTTTTCAAGAAAGATGTGAAAGCTAATATGGTTGGTTTGAAGAAAGGCATGGAAGTTTTGAAGAATGACATGGAAGCTAAGATGGATGATATATAGATGAAAAATGAAATAAAATATGGAAGACATGAAGAATGATCTAAAAGTAGACATGGAAGGTTTGGCAAAGTTGATACAAGAAATTATTCTTAATGGCGAAAAGGTAGTATAGGAAACTCATGATGAGAACAGAATAAATTTTAATCGTGATTTCATAAACTCTGATGTTGGATTGAAGACCCACAATATTTCAAAGCTTGATATGAGGAAGTTTGATGTCATGGATCCCGTAACATGGATACTACATATGGAGCAATATTTTGATCTCCATAATGTGAAAAACACACAAAAGGTACGCATTGCGACTTTACATTTAGAACAAAATACATTTGTATGGTATCAATGGCTTTGGTCTCATAAAAAAATTGTCACTTGGTCAATTTTTATGGAGGAAATGATAGCACATTATTAGGATACAAAGAGCAACACCTTCTTTCGCCAATTGATAAATCTCAAACAAAAGGGTTCAATGGTGGAGCACATTGAGGACTTCCAAAAATTGAATGCAAGGGTAACTGATATTCCATAGGAACAC
Organism: Pinus albicaulis; assembly: GCA_034641835.2. Classification (NCBI taxonomy): domain Eukaryota; kingdom Viridiplantae; phylum Streptophyta; class Pinopsida; order Pinales; family Pinaceae; genus Pinus; species Pinus albicaulis. The sequence goes on along the minus strand of JAXQQM020085860.1, from coordinate 200,167 downwards.
ATGATTGATGTATTGAAAGGGACTTTAAAGGATAACATCCAACATGAGGTTTGCCTTTGGGAACCTGATTCATTGGAGAATGCATTCAAGTTGGAAAGAAAAATTGAAAGAAAAATTATGGCAACAAGGAAGCCTACCACTCACATCTATAAAGATGGAATTTTTACTACTCCTAGACTTCCACAACCTACAAGGTTGACACCACAACAATTGGAAGAAAAAATAGCAAAAGGGATTTTCTACAGTTGTGATAAAAAATACACTAAAGGTCATAAGCATGCTGAGAAGAAATTATTTTACATAGATTGTGAAGAGAGGGAAGAAAATGAACAAGAAACTTCAAAAGAAGAGGATATACACTAGGAACCAACCTTAGAGAAAGAAGAAATGATTCCAACCATATCCTGTAATGCATTGGCAGGAATTACCACTCCTCAAACTCTCAAGATATAAGGACATATAAAGAAGAAAAATGTAATAGTGTTGATTCATTCAGGTAGTACCCATAATTTTGTTCATTATAAGGTAGCTAAGGAATTGAATTGCTTCCTATACCCAAAATCAGAGTTTCAAGTGATGGTTGCAAATGGAGGGACTATAAATTTCTCTGGAAAATGCCATAATATCAAGCTAACCATGGGGGAATATGTATTGAATATTCCAATGCTTTCCATTCCAATGGGAGTTGTTGATGTTGTACTAGGAGTAAAATGGTTACAATCATTAGGGACAATAACTCTTAATTTTTAAGAACTTTTCTTGAGTTTTTTCAGAAGGAAAGGAAGTTGAATTACATGGTATCACAAGGAAGACAGGAAAGATAATAAGCTCTAATGTCATGACAAATCTTTTGAAGAAAGAAAAACGAGGCGTAATTACACAAATATGCTCACTAGAAGTTCCAACATAAAAATCATCCAAAAAGACTTGGACAATCATTCCAAGGTGTTTGACACTCCCAAAGGACTCCCACCTATTCGTGATCATGATCATGCTATTCATTTGATTCTAGGAAGTGTTCCTCCAAACATCAGGCCTTACAGATATCCTTATGTCTGAAAGATCAAAATTGAACGTATGATTACAAAAATGTTAGAGGCTGGTATAATTAAACCTAGTCAAACTTCTTTCTCTGCTCCAATAGTATTGGTGCATAAGAAGGATGGATCATGGCACATGTGTCTGGATTATAGGGAGCTCAATAAGCTCACCATTAAAGATAAATTTTCCATTCTTGTGATTGATGAATTATTGTATGCATTACATGGAGAAATTTATTTTACCAAGTTGGATCTTCGTTCAGGATATCATCAAATTAGAATGAAGACTGAAGATATTCTGAAAATGACATTTCTTACTCATGAGGGTCATTATGAATTTTTGGTCATGCCTTTTTGCCTTACCAATGCACCTTCTACATTTCAAGGGTTGATGATTTCCATTTTTAACCCTTCCTTAGAAAATTTGTGTTAGTATTTTTTGATGATATACTAATCTACAACAGGTCTTGGAAGGATCATGTTCAACATGTTGACAGAGTGCTCAAACTATTGGAGGAGAAACAATTATATGAAAAAACTTCCAAATGTTTCTTTGGAGTACAAGAGGTGGAATGTCAGGGTCATATTGTATCTCATAAGGGTGTTAAGGTAGACCCTAACAAGATTAAAGCCATTAAGGAATGGAAATTCCCCACAACCATAAAGCAGTTGTGAGGATTTCTCGGGTTAACAGGGTATTATCGTAAGTTTGTTAAGAATTATGGGAGAATAGAAGCACCTATAAAAACATTATTGAAGAAAGATGTATTTTCATGGACTCCTAAAGCAACTAAGGCCTTTGAACATATTAAAGAGGCAATGTGCCTAGCACCGGTCTTAACTATGCCAGACTTCACAAAAATATTTATTGTGGAATGTGATGCCTCGGGAAATAGAATTGGTGCTGCTTTAATCCAAGAAGGAAGACCCGTTTCTTTTGAAATTCATCCAATAGAAAGAAAGTATTTATAGAAAGCCATTTATGAGAAAGAAATTTTGGCAATACTACATGCACTAAATAAATGGCGACCTTACCTAATGGGAAGACACTTCAAGGTAAAAACTAATCATGATAGTTTTAAACACTTTTTGGAACAAAAACTATCTTTAGAAGAGTAAAAAAAATGGGTCACAAAGATGTTGGGTTATGACTTTGAAATCATCTACAAAAAGGGAAGCTAAATGTTGTTTCATATGCACTCTCAAGAAAGGATGAGGAGGTGGAAGCATTGCTTTGTGCCATTTCTATTATCCAACCATATCGGATAAACGAAGCAAAAGAGGAATGGAAGAATGACGAAGAATTGTGGACACTCATTCAAACTTTGCAGCAATATCCTAGTACATTCGACACATTTAGTTGGAAAATTATTCCTCATGGTACAAAGATCACTTATATCTTTGTAATAATTCCTAACTAAAACAAAATATTCTTTTGGAATTGCACACCTGTCCTGTAGGAGGACACTTGGGATTTTTAAAAACTTACCACAGGGTGAAGAAAGAATTTTTTTGGGATGGCCTTAAATCTGGTATTCAAAAGTTTGTGGCAGAATGTTTGGTTTTCCAGCAAAATAAATTTGAGACAATTAGGACCCCAGGTCTGCTACAACCTTTACCCATTCCAAGTCAACGTTAGGAGGAGGTTTCAATGGATTTTATCATAGGTTTACCTAATTCCAAAGGAAAAAGTGTCATCATGGGGGTAGTTGATAGACTTACAAAGTATGCACACTTTTGTGCATTATCTCATCCATTTAAATCAATTACAGGTGCTACTGCATTTATGGAAACAATTCAAAAGCTACATGGAAACCCAAAGATTATTTTAAGCGACAGATATTCCATTTTCACTGGAAATTTTTGGACGGAATTATTTTCTTGTTTGGGTACTCAACTAGCCCATAGCTCATCTTATCATCCTTAATCCAATGGGAAAAATATGATAGTGAACAAATGTTTGGAAGGATATATTCATTATTTTTATCTGATAAACAAACACAATGGATCAAGTGGTTACCTCTGGCTGAATGGTGGTATAACACTTCCTTCCATACTGCAGCAAAAATGACCCCATTTATGGCACTTAATGGATATCATCCATTGTCCATCACATCATCTTTAAGAGAAAATTCTAAGGTTCAAGAAGTGGAAGATCACATCGAGCATCAACAACAAGTTCTCCAAATATTAAGGGAAAACTTAAATTTGGCACAAAATGGAATGAAACGAGAGGCACATCAACATCACAACAAGAGATTTTTTGATGTAGGAGACTCTAGGTATTTTTACAGATACAACCATACAAACAAATCTACCTCAAGCAAGCTAAGAAGGATAATGAATTATCGTTAAAGTACTATGGTCCTTAAAAGGTGTTGCAAAATATTGGTACTATGGCATACAAATTGGAGCTTCCTGCTTCTTCTCGAGTGAACCTAGTTTTCCATGTTTCATGCTTAAAGAAGGTTATAGGTGACAAACTTCCAGTTCAAACAATATTGCTAAAACTTGATGAGGAAGGAAAAATCACATTAGAACCTGAAGCAGTCAAGGAAACAAGAAATCGACAACTACGAAATCGATCAATTTCAGAGTATCTCATCAAGTGGAAGAACTTACCCACTGAAGATTCCATATAGGAACATGATAATTTTATACAGAAGCATCGAGAGCTACTCAAGCATTGAGGACAAAAATTTTTTGATGGAGAGGGGCATATTAGGTTACTATATTACTAGTTTAGTCCCTTATTGTTATTAGTGTAGCCCCCTTATTATTATTGTTGTACCCTTGTAGTCCCCATATTGTTAATATTGTGCCCCATAAAACCCCACAATTTTTATTGTTGTACCCTTACATTATTATTGGTAGGTCAGCTAGGATTATGTTATGACCCCATGGATTCCTATATATAGAAAGGAGGTTTTTTAATTTTAATCATCCAATATTTTTTCATTTATGTAATGTAAAGGAGGTTTCCCTCTCAAAGTGGATGATTTCTAAGGCGTTTTTCTCTCTTTTCTTCTAATTTTGGAGTTGGTTTCATAACACAATTGCATAGTGCGACAACATAAAGACCCTGAACCCTAAAATAATTTAGCTCCTCGAAGTATTTAGGCTTTGGTCAAAAACTGTTGCTTTAGGGTGAAGGCACTACAGTGTAGGTGTTTTGGAATTTGGTAGAAAACGATGGGTATTCAATAGTTCTTTTTGCGAAGTCTGTCATATTTGGTAGCTCACTAAAACTAGCAATGGAGTTAAGTACAACTATAGTAGCGCTCTATAATCCGGTGGTGAATTTGGTAGTTCGTTCCATATTTAGCACTCTGCCAAAAATTAGAACCTTTGTTAAACTCTATGTAAACTCCAAAGTTACCTAAAACAATAGTTTAAGTCATTTTCTCGCCTTGGAACAACAAATCAAAGATTGAAGGAAAATTGTACACATCAACATGAGTAACATAAATTGAAAAACAAGAAGATCAGATCAAAACCTCAGTTAAGTGTGCATTATGAGTTGAAGTTAAATATGGTTGGAAACTAAATATATCAGCTCAAAATTCCTTATAAGTACCAAAGATTGAGCAGAATTAGTATATCAGGTGTGATTCAAATCATAGAACAAAGAAGTATATTGTGTTGGAGGTGTTTTATGATCATTTTATGAGTTGAGATTGATTTATTTTTATGAGAGTGAGGCCTTCGTGATCTAAGTTTGAAAATGGTATGAAATATGAATCAGGAAGGACAAGAAAGTTGGAGCTTGTAGATTAGGGATTAGGACCTTCATTTCAATTGGAGTTGACAAAACAAGGAGTAGGAGCTTCCTTTCAGTAGCAACTTATAAATTGACAAGTAGTAGTTTCCTTTAAGTTAGATTATGATAAAACAACAAGTTGGAGCTTGCAGCAAATTAAGGGTTGAAGCCTACCAGACTGATGTAATACAAGTTGAAGCTTATAAATTGCTTCACAATACAAGAACTTTGTTGGTTTTCCTAGTTGGGTTTCCAGTTGTTATTATTGTCTCCTGATTTATGGATTGGTGTGCTTATCCTTATTGTTTCAACTATTGTTTACATTGAGAAAAAATTTTAAATTCTCATAATACTGATTCAGCCACCCTCTCGGTATTGTCATGGTTTCTAAAAATTGGTATCATAGCCAAGTTACTTAATGATCAATTTAACATCTATAATAAATATCATGGACAATGGAAAACTAGGAAGGAGGACACACCAATAGGGCACCTATTTCAATGGAACAAACTATACCTTTTGGAATATAAGGATGGATACTTATATACAATCACTTGGTGCAGGTGTTTGGGACACCATTCAAGATGGTTATGAGAAGCCCCCATTCATAGTTAATAGAGATCACAATATTCAGTTTACAGACAATGTAAATGTTATGAATGTTCTTCTTGTTGACCTACTTGAATCATAATTAGTCAAGGTCATGGATTGCACTACTCTAAAGAAAATATGGGACAAGATGGACATATGTTATGAAGCTAACAAAAAGGTAAAGAAAGCTAAACAACAAGGTTTTAGAATTAAATTTGAATGTTAGAAGATGCATGATGATGAAGAAATTGCAAAGTTATTTCTTAGAGTTGAAGAAGTTGCCAATATCGTAAGAGGACTTGATGAAGAACTGAAAGAGACAGTTTTATTCTAAAATATATTGAGATCTCTTCCTAAAATATTTAATACCAAAGTTTCAGCCATTGAGGAAATGAAAAACATCTCCTCTCTCACACTGGATCAATTGATAGAAACTTACTGCCTATAAAATGAGTATTTCAAAAGGAAAATCTACAAAAATGGAGTCATCCTTCAAAGTAGACAAGAATCAAAAGGAAGAACATGATGACTCATGTTGTGAATCAAATGAAGAGGAGGCTAAGTTTGTGAGAAATCTAAAGAGAGCCTCAGGTAAGTACAAATATAAGCTACCCTTTAAGTGCTTCAATTGTGGTAAAATAGGTTACTATTCTTCTAAGTGTCCGGATAAGAAGAATAATGAGCATGAACCCAAGAATAAATATAGAAAGTTATAAAAGGAGAAAAATACTCAAAAGAAAAGTTTTTACACTCAAGATATTATCTCTTCTGAAAGTGAAGACAACCAGTCTTAAGATGAGGATAGGGCTCATGAAAACTAAAAATATTTTGTACTTATGGCCATTAAAACCAAATAAGAAAATAATGATGAATTTGAAGAATTAGAAGGTGAAGTTGGCTTAGAAGTTGATTTTACTAGTGCTCTAGAAGAGATTCAAGGACTGGGGAAAAAGAATAAGGCATATAAGGAATTGTTGGCCAATGGTAATGTTGAAACTATGGAACTGTTTCTCTTGTAAATCAAAGAAAGTAAGAAATCCATGACACTCTTCAAGTGTAAGTGATAGAGAAAGAAAAATCTTGTGAAAATTTTGAACAAGAGGTTATCACTCTGAGAAATGACTTGGAAAAGACAAAAACTCAGTTGAAATTTAAATTAGAAATTTTACAAAGGGAACAACAAATTGAATGAATTATTAATTGCTCAAATACCCCCTCAAATCAAAGTTAGTTTAGTTTTGGAGGGAGAAACGATTTCAACAAGAAGCAAGGGTAATAAACCTATTAGTTTCATTGAAGTTGCAAAAGCATCAAATGGTGTTATAGCCAAAGAAATATCAATCCATCAGAAAAATTTTGAGGTAAGCAACAACCACAATTTGCCACGTGTTCAATAGAGATATGATGCACCGTAGAAAATAAAGCAACAAATCCCTTTTGAGCCACTAGGAAGGAGAATTAAGCAATAATTCATAAGTCAAAATGTCCCATGTATGAAATCATTTTTCCAGACTATTCTTGTACATGTACTAATTATGGTCATAAAGATGCTAGTTGTAGGGTGAATTTGACTTACACATAGATCAGAAATCAGAGGATAAATACCTTTTTATCATCAAATAATGGATTTACCATGTAAAGGAAAAACATTAAAAATAATAATGATTGTTTTTCCTTATTCACTCATATGCTAGAGTTTTATTATTGTCATAATTATGGGTATAAAGTTGTTGATTGCAAAATCAAAAAGCTTAGATTAGCCCCTGAATCTAAGAAATCAAATCAACAACCCAAAGTGTGGAAACATAAGCAAGAAGAAGAAAGGTGTGACATGGTTCTATATGCTTAAGATGAGTGAATTCATTAGTATATTGAAAATGGTTGTTCCAAGCATATGACACAAGATAAAGACAAGTTTTTGTCACTAAAACTGGTCATCAAAGGTAATGTGACCTTTATAAATAATGCACTAGGCAATATTGTGGACAAAGGAATTTTTGGCCTATCAAATGGAAGAGGAAAGGCCAAGAATGTTTTGTTTGTTGAAGGCGTAAAGCATAATCTTCTCAAAGTTTCCCAGATGGGTGACCAAGGTTATGATGCATTGTTCAAATCTAAAATTTTCCAAATCAATTCTACAGGCACGAGTGAAATTGCAATTGAATTTATAAGAATAGACAACAATTTTTTTGTGTTGGAAGATAATTTTTTTTTGTGTTGGAAGATAAATATAAACGATTTTATTTAAGAAAGTTTGTTGAGAGTTAGGTATGGCACAGGAGACTAGGACATCTAAATTTTGATCAGATTGTAAAGTTGGGTAATAAAAATGCAGTTGGGGACCTGTAAAGTATCTCCAAGCTTGAAAATACTATTTTCAAATAATTTTAGATTGGTAAGCAAGTATGTGTTCCTTTCAAATCAATGGATAACTCGGCAACCATGCCTTTACAGTTGGTACATATGGATCTGTGTGGACCATCAAGAATTCAGACACCTACAGGTGACCTACACTTCATGCCAATCATTAATGATTATAGTAGGTTGATCAAGGTTGCATTTTTAAGAGAGAAATCAGAAGCCTTTGAGGAATTAAAAAAATTTAAGGCTATGGCTAAGAATAAGACAGGTCGTAGAATAATATTTATAAGATCAGACAATGGTGGGGAATTACAACCAAGGAATTTGGTGGTTATTGAAAAGATCAAGGCACTAAGAGATATTTTACAATACTTGAGACTCCATAGCATAATGGTGTGGCAGAGAGATCCAACACGTCTTTATAACAGTTGGCTAGAGCCATGATGAGTGAAAGAAATATATCACAGATATTTTGGGCTGAAGAAATACATACAACATTTGATATTTTGAACAAAGCACACTTCATACCAAACAAAGATAAAACCCCATATGCATTATGGTATGGTAGACTAGCGCCAATCAAATATTTCAAGGTATTTGGGAGCAAGTGTTTCATTAAGAACAACAATGAGAAGCTTGGCAAGTTCGATGAAAGGGCTAATGAAGGTATTTTTATCGGGAACTCATAAAGGCTATAGATTATACAACAAAAACTCAAGAATGATAGTTGAAAGTATTGATTTAAAAGTTGATGACCACACTATTTTTGAAGACAAACGACCAACAAACATCAACTCCTCTGATCAAGTCAATTGTGGTGAGGATGATGATGAACTAGTTAACAATGAAGTTATTGAAGAACCAGAAAACCCTCAAGTAAAATATCCTTCAAGGTATGAGCAAAAACACCATCCCATTGGTCATATTATAGGTAACTTTCATACAGGTGTCCAAACAAGAAGAAAACTTATGAATCCCCCTACTCAACCGCATGTAGCCTTGTTTTCCATGATAGAACCAAAGGAATTTTCATAGGCTAGCCAAGATGACCCTTCGGTAAAGGCTATGAACGAAGAGCTTATTTAGATAAAAAATAATCAAACTTCGGAGCTAGTTCCAAGACCAACAGATAAGAACATCATTAGCACAAATTGGGTCTTTAGGAACAAGTTGAATGAAAAAGGAGAAGTGGTAAGAAACAAGGCTAGATTGGTGTGGAAGGGTTAGCCCAAATAGAAGGATTGGATTTCGATGATACCTTTACCCCAATTGGAATACTAGAGGCCATAAGAATTTTCTTGGCTTTTGCTGGTTTCAAGAAATTCGAAGTATACCAGATGGATGTCGAATTTTCATTTTAAATGGTTAATTACAAGAAGAATTTTATATTGAGTAGCCAGATAGTTTTTAATTAACAGATAAAATTGATTATGTTTGTAGGCTAAAAAAGGCTTTGTATGGCCTTAAAAATGCACTCGGTGCTTGGTATTCAAGACTGGATACATATATGCTACCATCAATGACAACTTATATGTGAAAACTGGGAATGATAAACTCTGGGTTGTTGTTCTTTATGTTGATGATATAATATTTGGAAGTAATGCAAATAATTTAACTCAAAAGTTTGCAGTTGATATGAATTCTAAGTTTGATATGTATATTCTTGGATAAATTTATTATTCCCTTGGACTGTAGATTACACAATCCTCTAAAGGAATTTTTATCTCACAAAGAAAGTATCTCAAGGAATTTTTGAAGAAGTTTGGGATGGAGGAATGTTCGCTTGTAATCATTCCAATGGTAACATAATGCAAACTCAGCAAGGATTATGAGTCACCAAAGGTGGATCAAACCTTATACATATATCTCATTGGAAACCTTTTATACTTGACAGCCTTAAGACCAAATATCATCCAGGAAATTGTTATTGTTGGAAGATTTTAAGCAACCCCCAGACAAAGTCAACTTTCAACAGCAAAGAGAATTCTCATATATTTGAGAGCCACTATGGACTATTGATCAGGTGCTCAAAATCATGCTAAAAAATAAAAAAATTCGGATCAGTGTGGAACCTGAACAACCACGTAGATCTCGTCATTCTGAATCTGGTGCAACTCGTTTCGCAGAAAACCGACACCATATGCTCCCAGAAACGCATTCTGTCCACTTTGTCAAACATGCAATTTAAAAAAAAAATGTGCAAATAGCCCAGTCAGCAGTCTGTACAACGAACAAGGCATGCCTACGTGGCAGTTTGACTGGTCAATGCTTTGTTCTCCTCCGGCGAATCAGGGAGTACCAAGTGGCACAGTCTAATAGGTTCGTTTGTGGCAGTTTTTGATTGGTTGAGATTATGGCCAACCACATGATGTTGCCACGTGCCCCAACCAAAGGCCTCCACGTGGCAGCACGGGAGGCCAAAAAAAATTTGTTAAGTCTGAATGGAGCAAGCAGGGGTTGAGCTCGCAACCACAGGGGTTGAGTTTGCAACCACATAGCAAACAACAACCAACCTTATCGTCGTGCCCTTCGTCATGATCCTTATAAACCTATGGTCGCATCATTGTTTTATTACATATTATATAGCGCATTGGGGGAGGGGGTCGGGGTCTAGCCCCAGCCTTGGCCAACACCAATGGTGGGACCTCTCACGGGAGGCTAGCCCCAAACACCTACATATAATGTTAAATTTTAATGTTGCAGGGTGGCCGCATGCCGACAGTTGGAAAAACTGTCGATGGGCCTTTATTAAAAAATGTTTTTCCACCATAGCCTGTAGAGGGCATTTTAATGAGGATAAAATTTCACCTAGAAAACCAGGAATTTTTCAACTAGTTAGTGCGAAAAAAGGGTGAATTTGTAGGATGAACAACTCTAAATGTGCACATAATAAAATTCAAAAAATTGACATACAACATGATGACATGTTATGGAAACATACAAACATAGAAATTTAAAACTTAATTTTTTACAAATATCCATATTTATCTTCTATATATTAATAAAAACAATACTCTATATATATATATATATATATTCCACATGGAATTGTTGTTGAGCTTTATTATTTGTCATGCCAAAATTATTAAATATTTATGAACTTGTCACAATTTCTTTAATGATTAGACTAATTTGAAGTGGGGGTGAACAATTAATATGGGTAGAATTAATGGTATATATATATATATATATATATATATATGGTTTTGTTAGGGTAGTTGGGAAAAATGTTGTTACTCTTCCCATTCACATTTAGTTCGTACATATAACATGTTCAACTCCTAATGAATATTTCTTATAATGACTTCAATCCTTATTATTTAAAAAGTCACAAAAGGACGAAAATATATATATTCCTCATATAGGAATATAAAAATATATCTCATGGAGTGTGTGGGTGTATAATTGATAATTGATAAAAACTACATATCAATTATACACCCACACACTCATGAATATATTTTTATATTCTATGAAAATCTTTTTGTCCTCTAGTAAAATAATTTTGAAATATGCATTAGAAACTCAACATGTTATATGTGAACTAAATGTGAATGAAGAGTGACATCATTTATCCCCGAAATAATTATGTACAACTTGTATAAAAATCATGCTTATCATAATTGTCCTATAGCTAGAGGGAATAGATTTTATCCCAATTTTAAAAAAATAAGTAAAATAAGGATTTGTTGAGGGAGAGAATCGCCTTGCATCACAACTAGATTGACGAGCTTGTGCAAATGGGGGATGATGATAGGCCCTTTGATTTTAAAAATTCTAGCTCGGTAGATTTGAATGTCCTTGATTTCCATTAATAAAACTTAACCTCAAACTCTATATTTTCCAAAGAAAATATTTTCATCTATTATAATAACATTGCCAATGATGTTCACGCGGTGTTAGAGAATTCATAAAAACATGAAAGTAAAAAAATTATTATCCCTAAGACATTCCAATGGCGTCTCATGAAATTCTTTGAGTTCTCAACATGGAGTTGACATTATATCTATTTTAAATTGCAAAACTTGAGGAGATGTTTGCAACTCAAGGGATTTGATCTCTCCCAACACACGATAGATTCATGCTAGATGGATCTTGCTTAGATTCATTTTTGTGTTGTGTAATTCCTTCCATGCTCAACATGGAATTGACACTTGGAATTCATACATACATACATACATATATCTTAGATTGGGATGTGTGTAGTGATCAAATTATTTTAGGTGTAAATATTTTTAAATTGAAAAATTTGAGGAAAAGTTTGCATATTAAGAGATTTGATGTCTCTAGAAATAATAAATCGAGAGCTAAAATAAATTTACACTCATAAATACAATTAAAATCAATTATTATAAACCAATCTAGATCCATCTTAACCATTATCTACAAGCATTGATGTTAAGACCTTGAGTTAGAACCAAGGCCAATAGGCACCCATGACCGCCCACGAACACTTAGAGGCGAAAAAAAATCAAATTATAGCGAGAGGGAGTTGTAGTGGAAAGCACTTGTCATAGCATAGGGCACATGTGTAAAATTGCAAGTCATAGTGGCATGTGCCCACGGGCACTTGATCCATTTGACAAGGCGACAGGCAGGCAGAGCGGGCAAGGGTATAGGAGGAAATGGGACATGAAGTGCAGTTCAAGCAAGCGACCAACGATACGATAACGTGAGCGTTAAGGTAAAGAGCGCAGGAAAAGGCGTGCCCGCCCATGAAGAGGGACCCACCTATCCAATGACAGGTCGACTAGGGGCATTCAAAACAATTGTTGAGTCGACTCAAAGACATGAAGGGCATTAACGCACTTAAATATTTTAGATAAGGAGCATATAAGTACAAAGAAGGAGTTTGACCAAAAGGAAAGAAAGGAAATTCGACCAAGCATATCACATAGGAAAATTTGCACTTAGGCGAATCTGCAATATCGCAGGAAAACAAGAATTCACGTAAAGGCAGAAAGGGACGTAACAAGGAGAGCGCAGGGGAGAGTGAGGCGTACTTAACAAGACTGCACGGCCAGCCTAATCTAGTCTTTGTTCTGGGCAGAGGTTTTGGTTTCTTGATAGGTGTGGGCTGAGGCTGCACGTTTTGGCAAGAAATTGCAGGCGAGCTGCACGTTTTGGCAAGAAAGTCATCTGAACCTTAAGGTGAAATACGATTATCTGAATGGAATACAATCAAACCATGAACGAATTCAAAGGACTTGAAGTTGTGAGGTATCAAGGCATGGAAGAGATCGCAAAATTGTAGAAAAGTCTTTCTCGAAGCTGAACAAGATTGCGATATTGAAGAAATCGGTTGGAAAACTTCGATTGGTAGAGCTACCCACATAAAAATAAAAGAACCGGATTCATATAATGGGATTAGAAGCATGAAAAAACTTGAAACTTTCTATGGAGGAGGAGCTTGAATGGTTATATCTTGCTTCAAAAGAATCAAAGTGAATTTTTGTTGCATAATTCCCTACAAAGTGAATCCAAAGTGAATTATGTTTATTTATATACAAAATATGGTCTTGAGCCTAATGCTCTTGCATTAGACTCCCAGTTAAAATGATTCATGATCTCGATCATGTGGTTCCATCCTTATATTCCTGGATCCCACCACACAATGCGTAGCTGATCAGCTAGCTGCAACATTCTTCTTTTGTACTTCTCGAGGCTTCCATACTTTATCTTTTGCGGCTTTCCATTGGGCTTTGCACTTTTACATCCTCTTTTTTTTTTTTTTTTTGCTTCTTTGTTTCTTTGTTGTTGTCTTTTTTCCCGAACCTCTCACCATACGATCTTCTTATCAATACGATTTCTTCATCTAATATGTCTTTAACGCATTCTCTTCTTTGAACTCTTACCTTCTTGACTCTTAATGCTACTTGCGGCCCAATCATCCATACCCTCTTGTCCTCACCCTTGCTTGATAAAAATCTTTTACGATTGTCATCTAAGACAATTTCTTTATTCCACAGCTTCAACAACTTCTTAATTTTGGTATTTAAATTTCCGATCCAACATTATAATCTCTTTTCTTCTCCTGGACTAAAAATCCCTTAGTCCTTCCATCGATACTGCCATCATAAAATGAACATCAAAGTCACAAAATCCTTGTGTCTCCTCCTCCTCTTTTGGCAACACTTCAATTTGTTGCTCCAACATTCCTTCGGCTTAACAATCAACTGTTGTTCTGCTAATTCATTCTTCTCTTTTGAATGTTTGCTACAAACAATTCGACCATTAATTTTGCACTTGTCTCACATCCTTGACATGTTATAATTTGAATTCAGCATGTTCTTCTTCTTCTGCGTTGGAAATCTTAAACAGTACCTTCCTTCAATCTTCAAACTCTTCAAGTACGCACATTCTCATCTTCTATGTCGAAATTAAAACTATGATTCTCTATTGCTATGCTTCTCCCAAAATTCTACCTTACGGTCTTCTCTTGGGCATTCGAGACAAGTCAACTCTTCCTTGTGTACGAGAAAAACAAGTTCCTTTATAGGAGGCATGATAGCCTCACCTTCCTTCAGCATCTCATCTTCATTCAAGACAACTCTAAGTGATGGAATGTCTTCGCCGATCTCTGTCCAACCGCAATGAAATTGTCGAGTTTTAAAACCACAATACTCAATGGTCTTACTTGATGATCCAATCACCAATTATTTCCCTCATCAGTTTCTAAGTCTTTTATGAGACTCGAGAAAATCTCTAACTGCCTTCATTCCATTGTGTCTTCACGTTAACGCAATCCCAGATTACGAAATCGAGGTTCCCTCTCTTGTATTGAATCCTTTCTTTGATTCAACATAATCTCTAGCGATTCAATTCTCTCATTCCATGGATTAGAGTCTTCCCACAAAATTCTCCTCTTTTAATTGACTCATTTCAAGCCACAAGATGAGATCTTGTGACGCATGTGAAGATCAAATACATCTAAGAAAACCAAGTGTCTACATGCTTATCAACGGGAATTTGCAAGTGATCTTTGGAGCTACCCAACATGGCGGAGAAGGACAAGATTTTCAAATTCATCATTGGATTGAGAACTTGGGCACCATGATAAGTGGAAATTACATAAGATAAAAACACTTAAGGAAGGCATTTGTTGTAGTTAATAGGTTGGTAGACCATCATGAAGAAAGGGTGAAGACAAAAAGAAGAAACCTAATAGGCGAGAGAAAGCTTCAAAGGAAGACGAGGCAAAGTCAAGTGGTAAACCAAAGGTGAAGAAAATTTTGAAGTGTTGGCTATGTGAGGGTGAGCGATGCGGGGAGCATTAGGCTCAAGACCATATTTTGTATATAAATAAACATAAGAGGTCTCATGTTTTTGTTTCCCTGTGTAATTATTCATATTTGAGTAATTTTAGTTAATTGTGAAGAAAAATGTAACTCCCTCGAATGATTAGAGGACGGGAAAGTTGGTTAGTTGGAGTGTGAAAAAGTCAGTTCAATTATCTAGGAGTTAGGCTAAAATTAGGATTTGAGGAGTTTGTCGAATCGTGTAGGAAAGGCTGAATCAATTGATTCCTAATTTGTATAAAAATAAACCTATGTGGCAGAGTCCTGGAACTGCGTAAATGCACGAGCTAAAAAGCCGGAGAGGCGAGAATAGGAGGATATAGAATGAGTAAGTTAGAAGATCTGGTCGAGACCATAAGGTAATAAGTAAATTCATTTGTATGAAGGAACTGTTTAGTATTACATGTGCATTGATTAATTCATGAATGGTTAAATTCATTTGTGTTGAAGATTTGGTATATGAATGGAATTGGTTCGGTGCGCATGAGTATTATGTGATTTAATTTCGTATCGAAGGGCCTTGAGTCTCGATAAGAAATGGTATTATAACCAACGCGTGCAAAAACCCTATGTTAAAGAATTAATGTATGAAATGTATGCTTGAAGAATGTTTAAGTCCTAGAGAGCGTATAAGAAGTGCATATTGAAGCTGCATGTTAAAATTTGAAGCAATGATCGTAAGTTCTGTGAATCGATCATCCCAAAATTATCTCTCTATTATTGATTTAACCTCGTGTGGTGGACTTGAGTTCAATAAGAATTTATATGAGAAACGCGTGATAAGCTCGTTTCAAGGTTTTATGCCAATGGTTTGATTTATAAACAATTCTAATGCAGCGGTACATGTTGTATTGTTTGAATTGAATGAAAATCTGCGTTCAGTAGAGATTACGCATATATATATATATATATATATATATGATAGTGTATCTACGAAGGGACATCGAGGCTAAAGGTCTGTCGATCGGCGGAAGGGTCAATGTCGAAAAATAAGGAGAGAGTGAGATACACATAGTTAAGTGCGCGAGTGATGAATGGAGCTATACATTATAACAAATGGAAGCGCACAAATCCTTAATTAAAGAGTGCGGAATTGCATTAGTTGAAGAGTGGACGGAACACGGAGTAAGAAAAAGGCAGGCACGTGAGTTTGAATGAACGGTAAAACCATAGTTGGGAAAACCCGAGCGGAGTGTCGTGCTATCACTTAAGTGGTCGAGTGGAATGTGACAAAAAAACGCGATGTCATAAAGCTGTGAGTGTCGCGTGGCCTTTGGTGGTATTTGAAAACCATCCTCATTGCGTAATTTTGGAGGATTAACCCACAGGAGCACCTAATTTACGATGGAAACTTTGTTATATCCATCGGATGAGGAAATTTGAGGATTGGGTTTTTGTAGCCGCAATGGAAGTGGAGCCTTCGGATCACATCCTGACACTTAACCACGAGAAGCCAAGGCTGTGCAGGGCCCGGAACATTTCGAAGGTTAGCGGCAGGAGGGTTTAATTCTAAGTCCAAGGTCCATTAATGTTTCTTTAACGTTGAGTTTCGAGTATATATATGTGTTTGATATATATATATATATATAAAGTGGTGGTTGAGTCTTTTATTAAAGTTTTGGGATATATATATATATATATATATATATATATATATATAGGGACACACATTCATATATGGTGACATTTTAAATGATGCAAGGTTCGTTGGGTTTCGAATATGAGAGCATATTATATGTGTTGTATTGTTATGGTTTGAACCATAGAATGAAATGAAACCTCCGCTTGTGGAATTGTATGAAAAATGAGCGTTGGGTTTTAATAAGAGGGTATGTTATAGGCATTGTAGGTTTTTATAACCTTTGAAGAAAGCTTCGCATCATAAATCTAGGTTGTGTGAGTAAGTTTATAACATAAGAGAGTTTTTGAATTAATATCTCAAATCACAGATTTGAGATATTAAAGCTTCCCAGTTATTTATTTAATTTGCCGACTCAAAAAAAAGAATGTTGTGAGTTTGCTCGGATAGTTGAGATTTATTTGAGTCGAAAACTTGGAGGTACATTTATGAGCACACGAAAGAGGGGACTATGGGTTTTGCAACATCATAATGTTATCGAGCTAGAATTGAGATAGATCTTTGACAATTTAATTTTTGAAATGCACATGTCACTGAAATAGATGAGGACAATGATGTTTAAATATGTTTAACAAAATTTACAGATTTGATTGAGTGTACGGTGAAGGTATTGATTTGTAGAATCTAAATTTGGGAGTAGAAGATATTGAAGATTGTAGTGAGATAGAGATGCAGTGCAGAGTGAAAGAAGAAGCAAGATCATTCGAGGATCTTGGGAGGTGAGTTGATGAGCCTTACTAGACTTTGGTTTAAAGGATTTGTTTGCGAGAATGCAAAGTGCAAGCAATTGAGGAAGAAATCTTAGCAAATGTAGATCACAACTTTGAGATCGGTGATGAAAGAGTCCAACGAGGATTCGAGTGAAGAAGAAGTGTGGCGGAATCCCTGGAATATTCTTAACGGAGGTTGGATGAAGGAAGAACATATGTGTTCTTGAGAAGTTGCAAAGAGTGAAGCCTAGAGAGAAGAAGAAGAGAGTGCTCGAAGGTTCCAATAGATAGGGGACCCAGTACTTTGCCAAAAGCAGGGATCCGGGAGGAAAAGGATTGGAGAGGTAAAAGCTTGACGAAGAGAGCTTGCTATTGCGGAGAGGCTTAGTGCAACTTGTGAGTGAAGAAATCATCGGAGGGAGAAAATGGATACGATAGTCATAGCATAGATTGTAGAGGTTACCGAGAGAGGCCACAATAGAAGAGTGAGGAAGATGCCAAAGAAAATGGCATGAGGAAGAAACTCATTGATGAAGAATATTGGAAAGAGATAGTCAGAGATCAGTGGCAGTTTATAAACTGGAGAGGATGATAGAGAAAGCCAAATAATTCGGTTGGCTCATGAAGAAAGAAGATAAAGTGGCGAGAGGCTACGGATGAAGAGAGAAAATGATAAATGCTCAAGGCGAAGGAGAGATTACTCGAGATGATTGAGTATCGCGAGAAGGACTTGAAGATAGAAGTTTCAAGTGGGACCAAGGGGTCCAAGAGCCTTACATCGACATATTTTGTATGTTTGCGGGAAAAACATGTGAAGAGGAGACGTGATGTTGTCAGCGAGAAGGAAAATGGAACAACCGGATGTTTTGAGATATGTCCATACACGGTGGAGAAAAGCCTTGCTTTCAACCTATTGGAAGTAGAGGAGATTTGAATTATGAGGATGGCCGAAAAGCTGGAAGTTGAACAGCTTGAGGAAATTGAAGAGAGGACCATTGAAGAATCTCTGAAGTGTATAGAAGACTTGGAACAACGGGGAGATTTGATGATCAACTCATCAAATGAGGCCAGTGGGGTCTTATGTTTTTCATAGCACGACAAGTTGTGTGTGAATGCGGTATTGAAGAAGGCCGGTTCATATGATGAGGCTGTATTCAATGAAGCTAAATGTTTCCAAGTAAATTATGATGAGTATCTTTCTCGATGAAAATCGATTGAATTATTATGACAGAAGGAATTCATAAATTCCTTGTTTTATGAAAGATATTATTTCAATGAAGTTGTGTTTAATGATGATAAATTTGTTGTTATATGGCCAAATAATGACAAATTTATTTTTATTAAATGGCCAAATAAAATATGATGGATAGATAAGCGAAGTTATTGCGCAGATGGAAGATCGAATTCTATTCGATGAAGGATGAAGAGATAGTGACGAGCGGGAAACTTGACTTGTGAAGATTGTGAAAATGTTTCCTCGAATAAGATGCCGGGGATCGTGGCATGAGCGGAGGAGATAGAGAACACTGAGAGAGAAGATGTTCGAGATTGTAAAGGCGAGAGATGATCGAGGATGAGGAAGTTCATTTTTATGAACTAGAGCGAGAGGGGCATCCTTGAAGAGGATGGTGTAGAGGAGAGACTAACCGACGGTCTCAGGATTGGCATCGGCATAATGATGTGCCGATTGAGAAGGAAAGAATTTCAAGACAACATGCTCGAGATGTCAGCGGAGAGGAAGGAAAGGCACTAAGGCCTTATGAATGACCATTGTTTTGTGAATGCGAGTCTGCGATGCGGAAGAAAAAAGTTGACACCATGGGGGTCATCAATTAAAAAGAAAGGAGAATTGCGGCGGAAGACTCTAATCCATGGAATGAGAGAATTGAATTGCTAGAGATTATCTTGAATCGGGAGTTCAATACTAAGAGAGGGAACCTCGATTTCGGGAGTGAGATTGCGAGAATGTGAAGACACAATGGAATTAAGGCGATGAAGATTTTTTGAGTCTCGAAAAAGACTTAGAACTACGAGAGGAAGAATTGGGGATTGGATCATCAAGTAAGACCATTGAGTATTGTGGTTTTAAAGCTGACAATTTGGTCGTAGTTGGCAGAGAAGCGTGAAAACAATCCATCACTTAGAGTTGTCTTGAATGAAGATGAGATGTTTTCGAAGGAAGGTGAGGCTATCATGCCTCCTATAAAGGAACTTGTTTTTATCGAGATGACAAGGAAGAGTTGGCTTGTCGAATGGCCAAGCAAAGAGCTGTAAGGTAGAATTTTGGGGCAACTATAGCAATAGAGAATCATAGTTTTACTATGATAGAAGATGAGAATGCGGTACTTGGAAGAGCTTGAAGTGATTCGAAGAAGAAGGAAGGCAATTGTCGAAGATTGCCAGAGCATAGAAGAAGAACATAGTTTGAATTCAAATTATAGCATGCCGATGATGTGAGAACAAGTGAAAAATTAATGGCTGAATTGTTTTACTGGCAAACATTCAAAGAGAGAGAATGAATTATTAGAACAACAGCTTGGAGTGTTCTTTCGGAAGGAATGTTGGAGCAACAAATTGAAGTGTTGCCAAAGAGGAGGAGGAGACACAAGGATTTTGTGACTTTGATGTTTGTCTTATGATGGCGAAATTGATGGAAGGACTAAGGCATTTTTAGTCCGAAGAAGAAAAGATATGATAACGATAGATGGAAAATTTAAATACCAATCCAGAAGTTGTTGAAGCTGGGGAATGAAGAAATTGTCTTAGATGACAATCGAAAGAGTTTCTTGTTGCGAGAGGACAAGAGGTATGGATGATTGGGTGGCCGCAAGTAGAATTAAGAGTCAAGTAAGTGTAAGAGTTGGCGTAAAGTGAGAATGTAGTCATAAGACATATTAGATGAAGAAAATGCATTGATAAGAAGAGCCGATGGTGAGATGTATCGGGGAAAAAGACAACAACAAAGAAACAAAGAAGCAACAACAAAAGAGAGAGGATGTAAAAGTGCGACCAATGAGGAAAGTCGCAGCATAAAGTATGGAAGCACAGGAGAAGTACAAAAGAAGAATGTTGCGAGCGAGTTTATCGGCTACATAATAAAGTGTGGGATCCGAGAAGATAAGGATGGAACCACATGATCGGAGATCATGAATCATTTTAACAGGAGTCTGATGCGGGAGCATTAGGCTCAAGACCTATATTTGTGTATATAAATAAACATAAGGGGGGTCTCATGCTTTTGTTTCCTTATGTAATTATTCATATTTGAGTAATTTTTAGTTAATTGTGGAGAAAAAATGTAACTCCACCCTCGAATGATTAGAGGACAAGAGAGAAGTTAGTTAGTTGGAGTGTGAAGATTCGGTTAAGTTATCTAGGAGTTAGGCTAAAAATTAGGATTTGAGGAGTTTGTCGAATCATTTTAGGAAAAATTTTGAATCGATTGATTCTAATTTGTATAAAAATAAACCTCTATGGCAGAGTCTGCGGACACAGACACCGCTAAGTGAAAGCGGAGAGGTAGAATAGGAGGATAGAAGGCCATTAAGTTAGAAGATCGGTCGAGGACCATAAGACTGTAAGTAAATTCATTTGTATGAAGGAACTGTTTAGTATAACATGTGCATTGATTAATTCATGAATGGTTAAATTCCTGTGTTGAAGATTTGGTATATGAATGGAATTGGTTCGATGACACATGAGTATTATGTGATTTAATATCTATATGGAAGGGCCTTGAGTCTCGATAAGAAATGAGTATTATGTGATTTAATTTCTATATGAAAGGGCCTTTGAGTCTCGCATATATATATATATATATATATATATATATATATATATATATATATATATATATATATATATGTATATCGGAAGGGACATTCGAGCTAAGGTCCTATCGATCGCCGGAAGGATCAATGTAAAAATAAGGAGAGGCGGAACCATAGTTAAATGCGCGGTGTAAATGGAGTTGTACATTATAACAAATGGAAGTGCACATTCCTTAATTAAGGGTCATGATTGTATTAGTTGATGAGTCGGAGTAAGAAAAGGTGGAACCGTGAGCCGAATGAACGGTAAAACCACGGTTGGGAAAACAGCGGTGTCGCGCGATCACTTAAGTGGTAAGTGGAATGTGACAACGTGATGTCATAAAATGAACGACATGTGGCCTTTGGTGGTATTCAGAAAACCATCCTCATTACGTAATTTTGGAGGATTAACCCCCAAAGCACCTAATTTACGCGAAACTTTGTTATATCCGTCGGATGAGAGAAAGCTCGAGTTTGGTTTTGTAGCGCGATGAAAGTTGGGCCTTCATATCCATCGACACTTAACGCAAGGAAATAAGTCGTGGGGCTAGAACATTTCGAAGGTTAGCGGTGTTTAATTCTAAGTCCAAGGTCCATCAATGTTTCTTTAACGTTGAGTTGAGGAGTATATATATGTGTTGATATATATATTAGTGGTGGTTGGTATTTTATTAAAGTTTGGGATATATATATATATATATATATATATATATATATATATAGGGACGCACATTCATATATGGTGACATTTTAAACGATGCAAGGTTTCGTTGGGTTTCTCATATGAGAGCATATTATATGCGTTGTATTGTTATGGTTTGAACATAGAATAGAAATGAAACCTCCAGCTTGTGGCATTGTATGAGCCCGAGGCGTTGGGTTTTAATAAGAGGGTATATTATAGGAATGTGTAGGTTTTTATAACCTTTGAAGAAAAGATTACGCATCATAAATCTAGGTTGTGTGAGTAAGTTTTATAACATAAGAGAGTTTTGAATTAATATCTCAAATCAAAGATTTGAGATATTAAAAAGCTTCAGTTATTTATTTAATTTTCCACTTTCGGAAAAAAGAATGTTGTGAGTTTTCCCGAGATAGTTGAGATTTATTTGAGTGAAAATTTGGAGGTGCATTTATGAGCACACGAAAGATGGCACTCGTGGGTTTTACCGGCATCAGGGTGACCATATGGTGAAGAAATATCCTTCAAGGTCAGGGGAGTCATAGATTGTTATGCATTCGAGATGGAAGAAAGAAAGTGGAACCCATGATTGGGATGATGCATATTTTGGGTGTTGCAACAATGATGGATGTTGTACCAAAGACAAATTCTGAGAGGAACAAATTGGAGTATGTTGAAATGAAAAGTAGGAAAGGCGCATTTCTCACCATGGTGGATAGTGGGGAAACCCATAACTTCATGAGAGAAAGAGGTAGTGAGAAAAGGTGGGTTGAAGTTCATTCCAACTCAAGCTCATCTCAAAGAGAGGCAGACTAAGTGATTGGAGTGGCAAAGGACATAGAAGTGAGGATTGATGAATGGTTAGAAGAAATTTGACTTCACGATTGTTCGTATGGATGAGTATGAAGCATTTTTGGAGATATAATTCATGAATCGAGTTTGGAGAAAAGTGATGGTGCCACATTTGAAGAAGTTGTCGTATATACGATGGAAGGGAGGACATACCATTGAGCGTCTAACCATGAAAGCCGCGAAGGTCGAGTATAATATAAAAACGATGAGTTTGGAGAAGGATAGTCTATAAGAGGTTGAACCAAATAGAGCCGGACTCATGGAGCAGCAGTAAATCATAAGAGAATTGTCCAATATCATTACGGACTTGACAAGTAGGCTAGAGGCAATGGAAGAGTGCAAGGGTACGAAATTGAAGAACCAATGAAAGGAGGACCAAGAGGAATACATGCAAGATGCTAGAGGAGGAAGATTTTGATACTTGGATTGAGATGTTGAAACTATATGAAGATGGAAATGGAAGGCCATCAACCTTCCCATACCCACCATCATTTTGAACATAGAACAAAATATGGGCTCATTTCCATCCAGCAGGGAAATGAGACCCCTTGAAGTGATGAGCCGACCACGAGTGGCAAGATAGATAGGAGGATCATATGAAAACATGATGATATGACAATTATGATGATACCAGAGATGCATTCGTTCTTATGGTGGAGGCACAATAGTCATATTAGCTACCCGAATTTTTACCAACATGAGGGGGATCCAACACATGATGTAGAAAATCCACATAGATTCAAACTAATGTTAGGTCCCTATAATACAAATTTATCCCCTTATTTTTATTGATCTAGTGTAGCCCACTTATTGTTATTTTTGTGCACATGTAGTCCCCATATTGTTGTTATTGTGCCCCATAGAAGCCCACTATTGTTATTGTTGTGGCCTTACTTTATGTCAAATCTGATTATATTGTGACCCCTTAGAATCCTATTTATAGAAATCATGTTTTTTCATTTGAATCATCCAATAATTGTTCATTTATGTAATGTTAATAAGGTTCCCCCCTCGAAGAAGATAATTTTTAATTCATTGATCTATCTTTTCTTTTATTTTGTGAGTTGGGTGCATAACATTTGGTATAAGAGCTTTGGATTCTAGGGTTTCACTTCTTCAAAAAGGCCATCTTGGAATCTTTACTATAATATTTTTTCTAAAAATATTCAAAAGCTTAAATTTCAATCATATGGATTCAAAATATTGGTTAACCTCTTGTAAAAATTTCATATATTGGTTCGCTATATTTTCGGGAGATATGATCTGAGGAAGTTAGGGGTTTTTGCAAGCTCCAAAATTTCATCCCAAACACCCGACCTAGGGAAAATCGTCATAACTTTCGTTTTGGGAATAAGATTTGAATTTTCGTAAAAATGTGTCCAAAATTTCACAAACGTTAGTTTTTCCTCTAGTAATTTCAAGCTCGAATGTTTGAAACAATGACACGTGGAATCTCGTACAACTTCTCTCTATTGAAACTAGTCCATAATCAGGGTCATCATGGGAGCTTTGACATAACCCTATATTTAACAATCCAATATTGGTCTTACTTGTGGCATTGGAAAGAAGATTCAAAAGGGCTACAATAGGATTGAACTTCAAACCTTGGAGATCCGAAATTTCGGAGTTTACAACCATTGCAAGATGAAGCTCCCTGAAAGAAAGAACAAGGCATGTAATGTTTTTTTAAAATTGCATAACTTTTGTTTGAAGAATATGTTTAAAGTGATTCCAAGGGCATATTGAAGCATAGCTATAAATATTGGGTTCTCAAATTCCTCCCAAAACAAAAATAATTCCACACCCATTAAGACCTTAGAAAACTCTACTATG
Source organism: Pinus albicaulis (assembly GCA_034641835.2). Taxonomy (NCBI): domain Eukaryota; kingdom Viridiplantae; phylum Streptophyta; class Pinopsida; order Pinales; family Pinaceae; genus Pinus; species Pinus albicaulis. Next base: position 175,589 of record JAXQQM020085860.1, on the reverse strand, counting down.
ATGCATGAAGAGGAAGAATTGCAGCATGATATGTCAAAATTACAGGACCAAGTGCAACAAATTTTGTTCTCACAAAGAGAAAACCAAAGATGAACTAAAATGGAGACATGGATGGTTTAAAAACAGAAATAAGGAGTTTACATGGATGGTTTACAAAGGTGACATAAATGGTTTAAAAGAAGACATGGAAGGTTTGACAAAGTTGCTACAAGAAATGCATCCCTGATGGTGAAAAGGTATTCCATGAAACTCATGATGAGAACAAAAGGAATGTCAATCATGATTTTAGAGACTCCAATGTTGGGTTTAAGACACACCACATTCCAAAGATCGATATGAGGACATTTTGATGGCAAAGGATCCGGTAACCCTGGATACTACAAATGGAGCAATATTTTTAACTTCATAATGTGCAACAAACACAAAAGGTACACATTGAAACTTTATATTTAGAACCCAATCAATTTGTATGTTATCGATGGATTTGTTCTCGTAAAACACTTGTTACTTGGTCAATTTTTATGGAGGAAATGATAGCACATTATGAGGATACAAAGAGGAACACCTTATGTAGCCAATTGATAGATCTCAAGCAAAATGTTTCAATGGCAAAGCACATTGATGACATCCAAAAATTGAATATAAGGGTAAATGATATTCCAGAGTATCATAGGATTGATGTCTTCATAGGGACTTTAAATGATAACATACAACATGAGGTTTGCCTTTTGGAACCTTATTCATTGGAGAAGGCATTCAGGTTGGAAAGAAAAAATGAAAGAAAAATTATGGAAACAAGGAAGCCTACCACTCACAGCTATAAAGATAGGAACTGTTACTGCTCCTAGCCTTCTACAACCTACAAGATTGACACCCTTCTACAACCTACAAGATTGACACCACAATAATTATAAGAAAAAAAAATAAAAAGGGGTTTTCTACAATTGTGATATAAAATACACTAAAATTCATAAGTGTGTTGATAGGAAATTATTTTACATATATTGTGAAGAGGAGGGAGAAAAGGAACAAGAAACTTCAAAAGAAGAGGATATAAACCAAGAACCAACCATATAGAAAGAAGAAATGAATATGACCATATCTTGTAATGCATTGGCAAGAATTACCACTCCTCAAACTCTCAAGATAAAAGGAAATATCAAGAAGAAAAAGGTAATAGTGTTGATTGATTTAGGTAGCACCCATAATTTTATTCATTGTAAGATAGCTAAGGAATTGAGTTGCTTCCTATACCCAGCACTGAGAATGTCAAAGCGATGGTTGCAAATAGAGGAACTATAAATTGCTCTAGAACGTGCCACAATATCAAGCTCACCATGGGGGAATATGTATTGAATAGTCCAATGCTTTCCATTCCAATGGGCGGTGATGATGTTGTACTAGGGTCCAATGGTTACAACCTTTGGGTACGATAACTTTTAATTTTAAAGGACTTTTTTTGAACTTTTTTTGGGACAGAAAGGAAATTTAATTAAGGCGTATCGAAGGGAAACCAGGAAATATAATCACCTCTAATGGCATGACAAAGCTTCTAAAGGAATAACAACAAGGCATAATTGCAAAATTATGCTCACTAAAGTTTTAAATATCAAAATCATCCATTTCTCCATATCTCCAAAAAGTCCTGCACAATAATTCCAAGGTATTTGACACTCCCAAAGGCATTCCACCTATTCATGATCATGATCATGCTATTCATTTGATTCAAGGAAGTGTTCCTCCAAACATCAGTTCTTATAGATATCCTTATGCCCAAAAGAGTGAAATTGAACGTATGGTTGTAGAAATGCTAGAGGCCAGTATAATTCTACCTAGTCAAAGTTATTTTTCAGCTCCAATAATATTGGTGCAAAATAAGGATGGATCATGGTGCATTTTTCCGGATTATAGGGAGCTCAACAAGCTCACTATTAAAGGTAAATTTCCTATTCCTTTCATTGATGAATTATTGGATGAATTACATGGAGCAATTTTCTTCACCAGGTTGGATCTTCATTCAGGATATCATCAAATTAGGATGAAGACTGAAGAAATTTTCGAAAAATGACATTTAGAACTCGTGAGGGTCATTATGAATTTTTAGTCATGACTTTTGGCCTTACTCGATGCACCTTGTACATTTCAAGGTTTTGTGAATTCCATTTTCAAACCCTTCCTTAGAAAATTTGTGTTAATATTTTTTTGATGATATACTAATCTACAATAAGTCTTGGAAGGATCATGTTCAACATGTTGACATGGTGCTCAAACTATTGGAGAAGAAACAATTATATGCAAAAACCTCCAAATGTTTCTTTGGAGTACAGGAGGTGGAATATCCGGGTCGTATTGTATCTCATGAGGGTGTTAAGGTAGACCCTAAAAAAAATTAAATCCATTAAGGAATGGAAAATACCCACAACAATAAAAGCATTTGTGAGTATTTCTCGGGTTGAAAGGGTATTATCGCAAGTTTTATTAATAATTATGGGAGAATTGCGACACCTCTAACAACATTACTAAAGAAAGATGCATTTTCTTGGACTCGGAAAGAAACTAAGGCTTTTGAACATCTTAAAGAGGTAATGTGCCAAGCACTGGTCTTAGCTATTCCATAATTCACGAAAACTTATATTGTGGAATGCGATGCCTCAAGAAAATGGAATTTTTGTCATTTTAATGAAAGAAGGAAAGACCCATTGCTTCTAAAATTCATCCAATCAAAGGAAAGTATTTACACAAACCTATTTATGAGAAGGAAATGTTGGAAATACTACATGCACTAAATCAATGGTGACCTTACCTAATGGGAAGGCACTTCAAAAGTAAAAACATATCATGATAGTCCTAAATAAACTTTTTGGAACAAATATTATCTTCGAGAAAAAATAGCAAAAATGGGTCACAAAAAAAGTTGGGTTATGAATTTGAAATCATCTACAAAAAAAGGGAAGCAAAATGTTGTTGCAGATGCACTCTCAAGAAAGGATGAGGATGTGGAAGAATTGACTTGTGCTGTTTCTATTATCCAACTGGATTGGATAATTGAAGCAAGGGAGGAATGGAAGAATGACGAAGAAGTGTGTACACTCATTCAAAATTTGCGACGAAGATCTCAATACATTTGATACATTTAGATGGAAACATGATTAATTATGGTACAAAGATCGCTTATATCTTTGTAATAATTCCCAAGTCAAACAAAATATTATTTTGGAATTGCACACCGCTCCCTTAGGAGGGCACTCGAGATTTTTAAAAACTTACCACAGGGTCAAGAAGGATTTTTTTTGGGATGGAATTAAATCTGATATTCAAAATTTTGTGGTAGAATATTTTGATTTTTCCAACAAAATAAAGTTGAGACAATTAAGACTCGGGTCTATTACAACCTTTATCTATTCCAAGTCAACGTTGGGAGGAGGTTTTAATTTATTTTATGAGAGATTTACCCAAGTCCAAAGGAAACAATGTCATCATGGTGGTAGTTGATAGACTTACCAAGTATGCACACTTTTGTGCATCATCTCATCCATTTAAAGCCTATACAATTGCTATCGTATTTATGGAAACAATCCAAAAGCTACATGGAAACCCAAAGATTATTGTAAGCGACAGAGATCCCATTTTCACGAGAAATTTTTTTGGAAAAGATTATTTTCTTGTCCGGGTACTCAATTAGCTCATAATTCATCTCATCATCCTCAATTTTGATGGGAAAACTGAGATAGTGAATAAATGTTTGGAAGGTTATTTTCGTTTCTTTGTAACTGATAAGAAAAAACAATGGGTCAAGTGGTTACCTTTGGTTGAATGATGGTATAACACTTCCTTCCATACTGCGACAAAATATGACCCCATTTATGGCACTTTATGGATATCATCCATCGTCCCATCACACCATATTTAAGATAAAATTATAAGGTTCAAGCAGTGGAGAGAACACATCGAGAATCAACAACATGTTCTCCAACTCTTAAACAATAACCTCACTTTTGGCGCAAAATCGAATGAAACAACATGCATATCAACATCACAACGAAAGAAGTTTTTGATGTAGAGACTGGGTATTTTTACGGCTACAACCATACAAAAAAATGTCCCTCAAGCAAGCTAAGAATGATAATAAATTATCACCAAAGTACTATGGTCCTTACAATGTGTTGCAAAATATTGGTACTATGGCATACAAATTGGAGCTTCTTGCACCTTCTCGAGTGCACCAAGTTTTCCATGTTTCATGCTTAAGGTTATAGGTGAAAAGCTCCAAGTTCAAACAATATTGCTAGAACTTGAAGAGGAAGGAAAAATCATATTGTAACTTTCGAAGCGTCCTTGAAACAAGAACTCGACAACTACGAAATCGATCAATTTCGGAGTATCTCATCAAGTGGAAGAACTTGCCCACTTTCGAAGATTCCACATGGGAGGATGAAAATTTTATACAAAAGCATCTATAACTACTCAGGGACAGACACATTTTTTAAAGGAAAGGGGCATGCTAGGTCCCTATAATACTAGTGTATCCCCTTATTTTTATTGTTAGTATAGCCCCATTATTGCTATTTTTGTGCCCATGTAGTCCCCATATTGTTTTTTATCGTGCCCTATAGAAACCCACTATTGTTATTTTTGTGCCCTTACATTATGTCGGCTCGATTATATTATGACCCCCCTAGACTCCTATATATAGAAATGAGGTTTTTGTCATTTGAATCATCCAATAATTGTTCATTTATGTAATGTAAAGGAGGTTTCCCCTCGAAGAGAATAATTTTTTAATTCGTTGGTCTATATTTTCTTATTTTTTGTGAGTATGGTTGCATAACAACTACTAATTGTAATATGCTAAAACAATATACTTGAATCTACTCTACCAATTGCATAAACCAATTACGATCACAAAATCACAAAGCATACAAGAGAAATAATTTCAATCACACATTACACAATGATTTCCCTAGGGAAATCCACAACTAAAAACCCCACTATATGTATATTGCATTAGTCAAAAAATATGAGAAGATTACAATGATTTTCTAAAACTTGAGAAACCTCTCCGCACTATCTCTATCTATCTCATTGCTTCCTAGACAAGCCTAGGAAAATACTTAACCAATTTTCTACCTACCAAGATCCCTATTTCTTGCACTATTTTCTTAGGTAATCAACCCCTTTTAATTTTGGAAATTCCCATCCACAAATACACAATTCATCTAAGGGCCTTCCTTCGATCGCCGCATACACCACCTGTACAATTTAGATGATTATACAACCGATAGTACATCGCCTTTGAAATCCAATCTCAACTAGGTCTTTCTCTTATCTTACATGCATGAATTATTTATGGTTGATTTATTAGTTATATTATTGATCACTGCATGTGGTTCAAGTTCAAGTTCCACACTTTCACCTCTCACTAGTTCCTCCAACAATTGGAACTAGTTAAATCGACTTTTACCTCAAATAAAATAGGTTAATTAATTACAACTCAAAAATAAAATCAATCAAGGGCTCCTATTTTGTAGGAGCCACTCTACATGACCCAAGTTAGGCCCTCAACTCAAATTAACTAAACCAACTAAGTAAAACTAACTTAGTTAACTCGTCCTGAGTTGTCATGTGATGTGGAATTACAACTTTCTTCTAATTTAATTCAAGGGAAAATTAAATTAGAATATTTCTTGATGTCATTTTCAACACATGATTTTCTTGGAGAGTTACAATGAGATATGGGCATGAAGCGAGTCATAGGCAAAGTCTATCTAGTTTCCACGATGAGGATACTAAACTCGACAAAAGGAGATTTTCAAGATGGTGTTGTCGAGGTCAACAACCTCTTTTAGAGTGGGGGAGGATGTCGGGAACCCGAGTTGGAACCAAGGCCAATGGTCACCCATGACCACCATAAACACTTGGAGAGGCGAAAAAGCCGACTTAAACTACGACGATCACACCCACATGGAGGGGAGGTGCCTAGGTCGACACGAAAAGTGAGCTCGAATGAGTTGGTGAGGCACATTCCCACACGAAGCGGGGCAAGCACCAGGGAAGAGTATAGTGGAGGGTGTCCTAGTGGAAAGCGCTCGTCATAGTGGAGAGCACATGGTAATGTGAAAGGAATAGCGGCCTATACCCATGGCGCGCCCACAACATGGGGCACCCGGGTGATGCGATGACGTGATGGGCGAGGCAGAGGGGGAGCAAGGGAGCGAGAGCGACAATGCGACTTGAAGTGTGGTTCAAGCGAGTGACTAACATGATGATAGCATGATCGTTAAGGAAAAGTGAAGCGTCGATGAAGGGAGCGCCCACCTATCCAACGGTAGGTTAGCTAGGATCGTTAAAAATAATTGTTTAGTCAACTCAAACACATGAAGGGGCATCAACCCACTTAAACATTTAAGCTAAGGAGCATATGAGTACAAAGAAAGGAGTTAGACAAAAAGGAAAGAAAGGTAATTCAACCAAGCATATTGCGAAGCAAAAAGTCACACTTAGGCAAGTCCGCAATATTGCAAGAAAAACAATAATTCACATAAGGGCATAAAGGGGACGAACAAGAGAACGAAGGGTAGATAGAGGCTCACCCAATGAGCCTACATGACCGAGATGAGTTAGCCTTTGTTATGGGTAGAATTTCGGGGTTTCTTGACAAGTCACATCTGTGTGTACGGACATCGCACATTTTGGGCGAGAAAGTGCAAGTAGGTTGCATAACTTAGAGTAGAACGTGTGGGGTGAGATACATGACTTGGGAAAAAGTTGGGTGGAAGAGTTGTTGGTCTAACTAGGGAACTGCCGCACCATTTCCATATTGTAATTTGATGTTGTATTATATTGCAAGAGATTAGTAAAAGATAAGGGGGGAACTTTGTTTTGGGGAGTTGCCCCCCTCCCACCGTACATGGTTTTCTTATTGATTTTACGATATCACACATTGTTATCACAAAATTGTATGTGTTAAATTTTAAATAAGTAAATGAATTTCCGCTACATATTGAATAATTGAAGAAGTGAACACTTAATGAAAATTGACTAAGTGTTGGAAGTAGGCGTAGTCTGGGTAAGAGTAATTTTAGAAAGTGAAATTTGCATCGGTGTCGCACAATGCCCACGATCGACTAAGTAGGCACAACGTGGGGACCATGATAAGGGAGGGATCAAATATATTTTCATCGTAAAAGAGGCTTGCACCTCAAGAGATTTGATCCATCTTGGTAGATCTAAAGTTAAGATGGATCTAGGCTAAAATATAATTATTAATTCTATTTTATTTTATTGTATTTTTATTTTTATGTAATTTGACTGAGTCAAATTGTTTAACAAGACACGGCAAGACATTACAACATCTCTTCCATACAAGGCTAGGGAAGGCCTTTTCGACAGCAATAATATGTATAATAATTAATAAAATAAAATAAATTATTATTATTATCATTTATTATAAATGTTTTAAATTAAACCATTAAAATTTATAAAGTTAATGTAAAAAAAAGAGAGAAAATATTATAATATCTTATTCTACATAAAGAATTAAAAAACAAGTGTAATATGTGGCATTGTTGTTTAGTACCTGCTTCTTATGTAAAAAAGTAATTGATAGCTAATTTTAAGTAATTTAAATGTTTAGAGTTAAAAACTTCCAAAACCATTGATAGATACTTTAAATTAATTTAAATGTTTATAGAGTTAAAACCTCCAAAACCATGTATATATATAAAGTTTGCTATATAGTAACTCATAAACCCCAATTTAAAATAGTTTTACATATAATATCATATGTATACCTCTTTAAAATTAAATTATTATTGTTATTATGTAAAAAATTATGTTAAAAAATATAAATATATAAATTTTGAAATGCAACATCAAAATTTTTCATATAAAAAAGCATAAAAAATTTGTAAACAAGAGACTAGTCTACTAGTTTCACTAACACATTTGTGGAATTAACTTTTGATCTTTGTGAAGGAGAAATTTAAATACACATTCATTTCCACATGGAATTGTTGTTGAGCTTTAGTATTTATCATGCCAAAATTATTAAATATTTTTGAACTTGACACAATTTCTTTAATGATTAGACTAATTTGAAGTGAGGGTGAACAATTAATATGGGTAGAATTAATGGTAAATATCATTGTAAAAAATTTATACATACATACATACATATATATATATATATATATATATATATATATATATATATATATATATATATATATATATAAAGTTGGTTTTGTTATGGTAGTTGGGAGAAATGTTGTTACTCTTCCCATTCACATTATAGTTCGTACATATAACATGTTGAGCTCTTAATGAATATTTCTTATAATGACTTCAATCTTTATTATTTAAAAAGTCATTAGAGGACGAAAATATATATATTCCTCATATATAATATAAAAATATTTCTCATAAAGTGTGTGTGTATAATTAATATTTAATTTTTTTATTTTTTTAATATAATTTTATAATTTTATAAACTATTTCAAGTATATATTCAAGCGATTACTCTTCATCAAACAAACCTTAAAAAAAATTAAACATACTACTTAAAAAAAATCAAGTTGGTTGTGAGCTTTCTCTTATTGTCTTCATTAGTCATGGAGTTTTGGTCCACATTCCCTTTGTTGTTGCTAGATTATTTTCTCCTCTTTTAACTTCCTCCAATGCATACTCGATAGACAAATTGCAATTGAATAAGGTATATAATTAATTCTTCTTAGACATGCAACTAGGAATTGGAGAGTAATACACTCAACCTCGAAGGTCCTCAATTTTTCAATTTTGACCACATAGGGCTTCCATTATGAAAGAAACGTCAGAATCCATCATCGTCTCTTTCTATGAGTGCATTGTATCTATTAATGAAAATAACCAATTTCTATTATTAATGATGTAGTACTCTTATCTTCTTAAGATTGTGAATTTAGGTTGTTTCACATAATGGGCATATCCTATAATTCCCATGTTCCATTTTAGTTTCCCAAAAATAACACCTATTTGAGACTCTCTTCTCCACTCACAACAATGAACCCAACAATCCTATTATCATACTCCAACATCCCCTCAAGGGAAAAGGAAAAGAATGTAATGCTAAGCTTTAGCCATTTTGAGATGACAAAAGGGGGACCTTTGGAGAAACAAGTGCCTCTAGAGTAGAGCAATGCAACATGACCTAGACAAACCAAATGGAAAGCCATGAATATGATCAATACCCCATAAAGCCTAAGTTGTTGAGCCATCAAGATTCAAAACCCTACAAATTAAAGGCATAATTAGAGCTATCTAGTCCTCATGAACCAAGGAGACAAAAAATTATCCATCAAATACCCAAAGATAACAAAATATCTATCCTATAGAGATAAACTAGAGGGTTCAATATCTAATCCAATGCCCCAATTCAAACAAAGTTGAATCAAAACCATGAATCATAGATTGAAAAAAAATACCACATGTCCCCAAGCAACAAATTGACACCAAGAACCATAATCAAACCCACAATGAGAATAAAATATGGAGTGATTAGTGTTCTAAATCATGCATTAACCTTCGAGTGTGTGAGGGTACTACGTTTGAATGCTCCTTGGCCACCGACTTTGATAATCAACCACCCCTTGTGTGATAATGTACCAAATGTTTAACATGCAAGAGTACATCATGCCAATGGTTCTTGGCTTGAGTGGTTGTTATTGTGGATTGCGATCCCATCCATGCGAGTTCAAGTCTCTAAAGGCATGCTCTAGCCTGTATTGATTAATATCAAGGATTAGGCGGTCCAAAGGAGTTTTCACTTTGTCCGTGGTCAATATGGGACGTCTCAACTCTTGCTTAGTCATTGTGTCTTTCGAGTGATTAAAAAAAAACATGTAAAAGTGCATCATAATGTTGAATTAATACTTAGGGAGGGTGGGGGGAAAGGACCTCCCCTACTTTTTAACCTCAATTTCATCTGCATTTTGGAAAGCGCAATCTCATTGGTTAGACTATCTACTTAATGTTGAGTAACTTAAGAACATGGTGTAACTTACCACCCTCGAACTTGATAACTTCTTTCTTGATTCACTTGATTATTCTTATTAAAATGCCATTACTAGAATAAGAAGCTTTAAACATTAGTTTCAGTGATGAAAAACCAAGTTTTCCATAACAATTAAATTCTTAATATACTTTACCCAATCCTCTTAAACAATATTTTCTATATTTTCTTCCCAATCAAAATTAATCCTCGCACCCAACATTCCTAATTAAAACTAAAGATATAAAATATGAATATGATATTATATTTTATTATTAAAAAACACATCACCTCAACTTAAAAAAAAACCCAAAAATATCATTAAATTTTATATTTAATTATAATAATGATTATCAAACTAATAACCATTAATTTTGGTATACCTAAACATTGTTTCCCAAATTTATTCTCCGTGCACAAGAGAAACAACATTATGCTATGCATCCAACTTGCAAAATTTGTTACATTAAATATGATAAAACAATCAATCAGTGACATCATCATATTAATACAAGTTAGTAATATAGTACATGTACTATACTACACTATATCTATATATATATATAGTAGAATGACACGAAAAGTATTCTATTCTCCATGAAAGTATAAGCGAATGAATTTAAGTAACCTCATGAGCTACCAAATTTTTTTTTAAGTAAAAGTTACTTTACATATAAAGTGTATCTTGTTATGAAAGTATTAAAGTGGCTATTTTACTAAGAGGTTAAATTTTTATATATGTTTATGTTATGGTATATTGTAATTATTTTATATTCAAAATATTAATATTTTGATTTTCAATTATTTCTGAAATTTTTAAAAGATTTTATAAAGTTTAGGAAAGTTTTGAAAAAAAATAATTATTAAATTAAATATTTTTAAAATAAAAAAATAATTTTGAAAAATTTTGAAATTTGAATTATGTTTTTTTATTGGTTTATATAGATGAAATGACTAATTTTCATGAAGTTATAAATAAAATTTATCATAAATAAAAAATTATTTTGAAAATAAAAAATTATATGTGTTACCTATTGTCATAACAATGCACATATCAAATCTCAATATTTATAAAAAAATTCATTATTTACCGAAGAAAAAAAATACAAAAAATAAAATAAAAATAAAAATAATAATAATATGTCACCAAGTGTGATAATAGTACACATATCAAATCTCAATACTTTATGAAAAAATAGTACACACATCAAATTTCAATATTTATAAAAAATTTCATTATTTATGAAAATTTCATTTTCTAAGTGTCAAACTCAATTTGACTTTTAATTAATATGTAACTTTTTGAAAAATAATTTACAAAGTTAGCTCAAAATTTTTTAAAAAATTTAAAAATTACATTTTATTTTATGATATTCTTTTTTAGTGGTTTAATAAATATATATGTGTGTGTGAAATTACTTTATATATAGATTCACTTTTTTTATATAATATTAATATATATAATCTACTTAATATAAGAAAAAACGTCTAAAATTATTATGTCATTACTTAAATAAAATATTCTTAAGTTATAATGGGAAATCTTTAACAAAATCTGACTCCAATACTATTGCAACAACTACAAAAAAAATCCAACACGCACATTTGTGATTTTCTATTACTCCTATATCAATATAGAGATATTTTTTGAAAATACAATCTAAGTTCTTCCTCTAAGATCTTGCTACATTTGAGTGTATTCCTACATTAATACAACTTCTTTAGATAAATGATCAACATTTGAGTTGAATTATATATATATGAAAAAAATTATCGAAATTGATTTTTTACCTTCATAAATTGATTTCCATTTGAAACTGATATTATAGTCTCAATTTTACATTTATTTCTTATCAAATCTATTAATAATTTAAAGTCTCCCAATACTTATACATATTTTTCTATTGTTTTTCATAAAAATATAAAAGACCTATTCTTTTACTAACAACATATTTCAAAATAATATAATGTATTTATAAGAAAAAAACAATGTCCTCTCCATTACAAATCTTTATAGCTCTTCGGTATGCCCCTAAGTCAACATGTATTTTCACAATTAATTATGTTTTCCTTTAATATTATATAATGTTTTTTCTTTCAAACATTTTTACCTATCTTTAATAGCTAGCTTGATTTTAAGTTATTAAATATTTTTTCTTTCAAACATTTTTACCTACCTTTAATAACTAGCTTGATTTCATGGGAAACTTGTGTAGGAGTTGTTGAGGTAATTTAATTACTTAAATTCCTTTCCATAAATTGTCAACTCGGGATCCCGAGATGCGGGTGCACATTAACGAGGTTTGGAAGGACGGTTCTTGGTGGCGACCGCAGCATGGCACGTGGACTGGCCATATGGCCACCCACGAGCTCATACATATGAACATAAATTTTTGCATGCCGCTGAACGCATTCGATCATTAACTACGCACTCTCGCACGAGTGCTCGCTCCATTGTTACAAGATGAACCCGTCGAGCAGGGTCTTCTTCTTCGTTTCAATCTAATTTTTTGCAACCCAATTGCTTCTCTCCCGTTTTTCGAGTGCTGCAAATTCCCCCTCAGTAGCTCGGAGCCGAGCTCCCGGCACGCATACTGCGAGAGGCGTTGCACCCTTCTTGGGCTATATTGAGATTACTCCCGGAGCACACTTTTCTCAGTACGCACTCTGTCGCATGCATTTGACCTCGGCTTCTTGGCCTCTCGAGTCTATCTCCCCACCTAATCTCGAGCATCACTATTCTCGTTCTCGTTCCGTTGCTACTATGCCTCACTTAAGGCATCGAATGCATGGAAGAGCTATTCGCACGCCACCTTCTTCAAAACTTTCGATACTTCCTCCTCTTCTCGTGGGTATGCCCATGGTCGCTACCTGCAACTCGAAGTGGGAGGGCAGAGACCGAGTCGCTAGTCGGACACATCCGCAATTCGCTCTCTGTTTCTTCATACTGCTTCTCCATCGTAACCTGACATCCACTCCCTGCCGCCATAGTTGCTTCCACTCCTCCCTCGCAGTTGTCCTCCACCAAACCACTCACTCCGCGGAGTTTCATTACGTCCGCACAATGGATATACCTCACATCACCGCCTTCATTACGGTCTCTTTCGGAGAGGAAGTTGTCCGCTCCGATGTCCTCGACGCCCCCCAATGTACGAAATCCCTGGCACTTCTATTGGCACCGAGAAAGGGGGTCGCCGATCGCAAAGGTGGTCACGGGGACAACATCACCGGAAAACGGCTTGGGGATGACCATGAAGATGCCAACGCTAACGACACCATCCGCACCGACGTTCCCACCCTGTGCAAAAGATGGCTGCGAAGGCTGAAGCAGTGAAGATTACGAGGTGCTTAATCGTGGAGGAACCACCCTCTCTTGCAAATGACAAGTAAACACTTTGGTTTTTTGCCTGGTCTATGGTCTTGGGTCCTAATTCATTTGGATCCTTGTTGTTTTCTTGAATAGTAATGTTTTTTTGAAAATGAACAAGGATATATGTCTTTTAAACTATATTCTTTGGTTTCCCCTAGCGTGGGCGGCAAAAAACCTCTTTCGTGGACCGGTTTCCCAAATATGGGCGGTCCCCGGTTTCATGTTTTTTTTCACTCGTGCTCGGTACTTGGGCACGACTTTGCGAAAGGCTTTCGTGCGTCTATGTATTTTTATGTTACATCAAATAGAAATAGACTTACTTAGAAAGAAAAAAAAATGTCAACTCGGGGGTCCTTGGACTTGTGAGGCGCACGTGCACTATATGTGCTAGAGATCGGCTTCCAATTTTCGAAAGAGAAATTTTAATCTATCAAATGAAAAAACAACAATCGTCATGAAAATAAATCTAATCGAGAAAGCATTAAATCACACCACACGTTTTGGAATTAAAAATCACACTTTCACTATGAAAGAAAATCACACCACACCTATTGAATTAAAAACACTCTTGTGAGAATTGAAAGCACAAATTTTCAGAAATAAAATAACTAATCTAAGCATATTTGACGAAATTGAAATGACTAATCTAAATCACTCTTGGAGGAATGGAAATGCACACTTACAGAAATTGAAAAACTAATCTACTTGAATGAATTGAAAAACAAACCTACACACACTTGCATGAAATCAAAGCATACTTGAAAATGGAATGAAATTGATGCAGAGCATCTAGCTCATAAATTCATTATATTCTAGTAGATATAGGGGGTCTTGTATTTTCTAAGAAGTTGGATTCCTATGTAACAAATTAATGTAATTATTAATATATGAGTGATTTTAATGAGAGATATTTAGAATATGGATTAATTGAATTTTGAGAGGAATTTTGTAAATGTTCTCGAATGTTGGAGAAATATGAGAGAATTAGAATAGTTGAGAGCTCATAGGGATTGATAGATTTGGAAATTAATTGTAGATCTTAAATTAGGAATTAGTTCATGATTTATGGGATTGAGAGGATTCTTAGGGGTTAGTTGAAATTATTAAGGATCCGAACCGAGATTGGTTCACAAAACCTTTTGTATAAAAATTGTAAACCTCAAGGCATAAAGAGGGAGATTCAAGATTTAGATATATAGAAAAGGTTTGGAGTGAAAAGCCCTACGGGGCCGCAGAATAGGTGAAGAGGTCACCGATAGAGAAGATCGAGCTAGAATGGAATTCTTTTTGTAAATATCCGTTTATTAATATAGGGAACTCAATTTATGAGTTATGTACCGAATATTGAGCAATGGATTTATAAGTTGTAGAAATGTTGTATAATAAAGTGTGCAGAGTGATAAAAAACAGAGAGAGGTCGGAGGCATGTAACATCAAGCGCCGAGAGAGTGACCCTGGCTCATACAAGCTTTGTTATTCGAAAATAATTGAAATCTGTGAATTTTCTGTCATTATATATCCGAGTTATAGATTTCATGAATTTGTGAAACTGTGTGTTTCAAAGAAATCGAACATTCATTTGTAGTGAGCAAGTTTTGAATTCGGTATGGATTTGCGTATGTAAAAGATCAACCATCGATCACAGAATGGATTGATGGTGACCCATTAAGATAACGTGACCATTCAATGGATATTCAACGTGCACTCGCATAGTGGAATAAGGATGATGATCCATCAAAGCGTTAAGAGTTTTTCACTTCGGATTTGTGTATTTAAGAAAATAAATCCTTTTTTAAAATCCATGTATTTAATGCAGTTGGAACTCGAAGTTATATCCAGAACTATGAGTCGGGTGAGTAAAGTGGTCTTTCAAAGCATGAATGGTATTTCGCACCATTAGAAAACAATAAATCGGTATTTGTTCTATTTCTTGCGATTAACTTCCGGAGGTGACACGTAACGCTTGACCGAATGAAAGCAAACCGCTTATATCGCATGAATCCAAAGTTTTAAAGGTCGTGCAAGTTGGTGTGCGATGAGCATTATATTTGAAGTAGATTGAATCGACGGTAGAGATGGAAGCGTTGAGTCGACATTGGCATTTGTACAAAGCAATAGGATTGGTGAAGTGGTAAGTATATTCCGATGGTTTATGAATAATTCCCGTTATATAACAATTATAACAGAAATAAAGCGAAATAGAAAGGTTTAAAAGTATTATGGTTAATGGTTGGGTTTAGCGGTGACCACAAAGCCGGTATATGTTATATGTTTGCAGATAATTAAAATTAACAAAGTTATGGTAACACTCGGAAGGAATGAGACTTCGCTAATCAAAAGACATAAGGGTAAGACTAATGCTTCCACTCAATAAATCGATTAATGGTTAATATTCCGCTTGAGTTGAATGATGAAGGGTTTAAACCTTGGATATGTGGAAGAAACGTATTTCGGTGAATAGTTTGCTAAAGTGTTTTTTTTGTCATGAAAGAATTGATATAGGAATTGTAATTCCTGAGACATACATACTATATGCATAATGTGGGTAACTGTGACTTAGGCTGCATCAGAAATAATGAAAACAAAATTCTAAGTTACCTCTACCAAAGTATGCTTGTTGTGATGGGGGGCCTCCACTCTTCAACAACATACCAACACCATGGTAAACACACTCAAACTCAAATTGGCACACTCAAAATGACTTTATGTATAAATGAAAGAATAATTACATCAATCTCCAAATAAACTCTAACTACATACTCAAACTCTATGCTATAAGCCTACTACTATCATATCATTACATGATCATTTCACATCTTCTTCCATGATTCTAAACTTCCCAAATTTACATTACAAAGTTCTAAATAACAAATGAGGAGAAGGATCTCCTATTTATACAAAAAACTTAAGAAATTACCTCATTAATGGAGATCCACCATTCTCTCCTTAGATCCATAAAATTTTCAACCAATTAGCTAATTATAAGACACATATCCATTTATCCATGATTTTCCTCCATGAGATATGGTTGATCCCTATCCCCAAATCTCCTTCAAATCTTGAAGAGAATTCAAAATTGGAACTTGGAAGCCACATAAAGATGTCTTGGAAGCTTCCTAATCGCCTACACATGTCACCAAACTCATTACACCTTTAGGAATAAATAAATATATGTTATTTTTCTAATTTTTAATCACAAATTCTCTCTAACTACACGAAACTAATAACTTTGGAAAATGCAAATTTAAACCCATATTGTAATGAAAGTATAGGGTTAAGTAATGACAAGGTGATGAAATGAGGTAATAAAATGAGGATGAAAGGTGAAAATGGAGTGAAATTGAATGTTAATTTAGCGGCCCAAGAGGAGTCATATAAGGCCTTGAAATATCAAGTTTCCAAATAATGCAAGGGAAAGACTTATAAGCATTTGTAGATACATTAGTTATTTAAGAGTATAGACAACTAACAAAATCTAATTGATGCCATTTGGTGTGTAAATCTTTGTTATCAATGTTTTTAATGCAAAATATAAATTTCATTATTTTAACTAAACACTCACTGAATCTTAACTTTGTGAATTCAACTATAAAAATCTCCCTACTTAAAAACTTCAACAATTTTTTTTTTAATATTTTGAAAATTTGTTTCAATATTCTAAAGTAGAAACCTACATTCAAAAGTTGAAGAAGATCTAAACTATTATAATTTCACTTACAAAATGGCACCTTGCAAATCATTTTAATAATTTAAAAAAAAAATAAGATTTTTATGCATGGTGGAATTGTATACTTCTGCTATCAATTACTTTTTGCATAAGAGGCGGATACTAAGCAACAACACTATATATTAGACTTTTTTTAATTTTAAAATGTTATTTAAAGTAAAATTTAAATTCTTTAGATACAAGGTTAAGTTAATAACATGATTTGAAGATGCAAGATTAAGTCAATAGCAAAATTTGAAGGTATTAAAAATAATATATTTATTAAAATTTAATATGTGACTTGTGAGAATAAATTTTGACATTGGATTTTTTTAAGATATAAGGTCAAGTTAATAAAATAACATGAATTCATTACAATGATATATTTTTTAAAATTTAACACATCATTTGTAAAAACAAATCTTGAATGGGAAAATAACACTTTGGCTCTTAACTACTTGTACTAGGCCCCATTAATACACACTCTCTCTATATGGTGAGTGAGAAAGAGATATATTTTAAAGTTATTAACATTAATAAATTTAGATGTGTAACGAGTGATTTTTTTTTTAATTAATTTTAAATGAAGAAATATACAATCATAGGTAGGCCACTCTTGCACTCCTAATTACATGCACCAATTCTTGTTATTCAAAACGAAGTATTGGTGCCTTTGTATAAATACTTCTACATACATATTGTTAACATTGTTTTTTTTATCTTAGTTACTTAGCAAATATTTTTTTCCCTTACAATTCTCCTTTAAACTTTGGCACACAATATTTCTCAATATCTTGATCCTTGGTAGAGGTAGATCATGTATTTCTCTCATTTTGATGATTAATAGAAGAGCTTCAATGATATATCTACATATCAATTATGAATGTGTATGCAATTTGATAGCATGGATCTTTCTACACGGTTTTGCGTTTTTTTTATCTCTAAATTTCTGTCAAATTTTGAGGTTAGCCTATACGCTTAATATAGTTGCCTCTTAGCCTAGATCATTTTTTTTCACTATGACTAATGAATTACAACTACGATCAATGAGGCCCAAACTTCAACTCAGCTTTCTTGACATTGTCTAAAGTTACACTAATTGATGTTGGAGCTCCTCATTAGGTATATTATACATTCAAAGGCGTACTCCTTTTCCCCTCTTATTTTTACAACCTTTTCCTTTTTTCAAATGGTGTGAGGTCGATGGAGGCTATAGTAAAACTAGCAATCCATCTTCAATGAAATTAATTACGGGATTGTTTACATTCCAAATATCAATTGTCTAATCCATGTGAGTGCTTCATCCCCCCCCAACATTTTGTTGGTTAAGTAATTTTCATATAAGGTGTTGGATTTTTTGAGTGACTGTATCCATATGTATGTCCACTACCTTGTATGGATGGATTGGAACATATTTTTACACATCAAGTTCCAACCAAACTACATTTGATCCATGATCTTTTCTTCCATGATGTTAGCGAAAATGCATAAAAGAGGATGTAAAACCATAAATGTGACACTTTAAGAATAAGAAACACATAAAGAGATTATAACGACAATGCACCAAAACAATAACATCCACTTCCTCACATGAAGTGGCATCCTCTTTCCTCCAATTGGTTGCTAGAATATTCTCCATGGGTTTGCATTTGTCCATGCGGAACCTTTGAATTATCTCATTGGCATACTTTCCATGAGAGATAAAAAAATCCCCATATTCTATCCACACTTCCAATCCAAGGAAGTTGTGCATCAAACCCATGTCCTTCATTTTAAACTCTCTTGCAAGGTCCTCCTTGCAATATCTAATTAGATGCTCATCACCAGTTAAAATCAAGTCATCAACATAAATGACAATAATCAACAATTTACATTCTACCAAAATATGATAGAGGTTTGCATCCACCTCACTTTTGGTGAAGCCCAAACTAGTGAGATAGTTATCGATCTTGGTGTACCAAGCACAAGGTGCTTGCTTGAGACCGTATGTTAAGTCCCTATATTAATATTGTAGTCCCTTATTATGTTAGTGTAACCCCCCTTATTTGTTTATTGTTGTACCCCCAGTAACCCCCCATATTGTTATTATTGTGCCCTTACATTATTATCATTAGGTCGGCTAGGATTACATTGTGGCCCCACTAGGATTATATTGTGGCCCCATGGACTCCTATATATAGAAGGAGGTTTTGGTCATTTGTATCATCCAAAGAAATTGTTTCATTTATGTAATGTATTGGAGGTTGCCCCCTCGAAGTGGCTTATTTCTAAGGCGTTGATATCTCTTTTCTTCTCTTTTTGGAGCTGGTTTCACAACATTTGGTATCGCAGCTTTGAGATTCTAGGGTTTTCGCTGCTCCAAATAGGTCATCGTGGCATTTTTCGCTATAAATTTTTTTTCTACGAAGGTTTCGAATCTGAAATTTTTGGAGTACGAAGCCAAATTCATGAGGAACATTTTAGAGCTTGATTCCCAATATTTTTGGAGATATGATCTATGCAAGTTAGGTCATTTTTCGAGCTCTTGAATTTAACCTAAACGAGTCATCGTGGTATTTTCGTAATAACTTTTTTTCTACGAAGGTTTAGAAGCTGAAATTTTTAGAGTGTGAAGCCGAAAATCCCTGAGGAACATCGTTACAAAATTTTAGAGCTTGGTTCGCAATATTTTTCGAAGATATGATCCGTGGAAGTTAGGTCTTTTTTGCGTGCTCTCGAATTTCACTTAAAAAGGTCATTGCGGAATTGTCGCTATAACTATTTTTCTACGAAGGTTCGAAGCTGAAATTTTGTAGACATCGAAGCTGAAATCTAGAGGAACATCGTCGAAAAAATTTTAGAGTTTGGTTCACAATATTTTTTGGAGATATGATTTGTGGGAAGTTAGGTCTTTTTTAGGCTCCCTAATTTCATCTCAAAGAGGTGATCGTGGAAAAGATTCATAACTCTCTCTCTGAGCATCGGATTGGAATTACGTAAAAAGTGATCGGAATTACATGGACTATAGTTTCTGTCTATACATTTCGTAGCCAAAGGAGCAAACAATGACACGCGTCAATTCGTACAAGTTCGCTCTACTAAACTAGTCCATAATTAGGTCATTGTGGGAGATTGGACATAACTTTTGCCTTGAAGAATCCAAATCAAGTCGGACCTATGGCATTTGAAATAAGATTCGACGGACTACTATAGGGACCAAATTTCGGATATTGAGGATCTAAAATTATAGATATAATTCAATTTCAATATAGAGCTCGTCAAAAAGCAAGAAAAAAAGGTGTATTTGGTTTTTAAAATTGCATAACGTTTGTTTGGAAAAGCAGTTTGACGTGATTCCAAGGGCATATTTTAGAATTTTTATCGGTATTGGGTTCTATAATGGCTCTAAAAAATAATTCCATACCCATTAAGCCCTCAAAAAGCTATACTATGACGCATGAAGAGGAAGAATTGCAATATGAGATATCAAAAATTACGGTACCATGTGCAACAAATTTCGATCTTCCGAAGAGAAACCGAAGATGACATAAATGGTTTAAAAGAATAAATGAAGGCTAATTTGGATGGTTTGAAGGATCAAATAATAGCTAATATGGATGATAAATTAGTGAAATATCACATCGAGCATCAACAACAAGTTCTCCAACTCTCAAAGGATAACCTAACTTTGGTGCAGAATCTAATGAAACAACAAGAAGATCAACATCACATCGAAAAGAAATTTCTGAAGCAGTCATAGAAACAAGAACTCGAAAAAGTATGATCAATTTCGAGAGTATCTCAACAAGTGGAAGAACTTTCCCTGTAGAAGATTCCACATGGGGAGGATGAGAATTTTATACGAAGCATCAAGAAATGATCAAGCGTTGAGGACAACACTTGTTTGAAGGAAAGAGGCATGTTAAGTCCCTATATTAATATTGTAGTCCCTTATTATGTTAGTGTAGCCCCCCCCTTATTGTTATTGTTGTACCCCCGTAACCCCCATATTGTTATTATTGTGCCTTACATTATTATTGTTAGGTCGGCTAGGATTACATTGTGGCCCCACTAGGATTATATTGTGGCCCCATGGACTCCTATATAGAAGGAGGTTTTGGTCATTTGTATCATCCAAGAATTATTCATTTATGTAATGTATTGGAGGTTGCCCCCATCAAAAATGGCTTATTTCTAAGGCATTGATATCTCTTTCTTCTCTTTTTTGGAGCTGGTTTCACAACACCGTACAATGCTCGCTTCGAGTATTCACACATGAGAATCTGAATCAAAAGTCTCAAAAGCCTTCGGTTGCTCAATATACACCTCCTCCTCAATAACTTCATTGAGGAATGTTATTTTCGCATTCATCTGGTGGATCTTCCATGCCATCTGCGCAGCCAAAGAAATAATTGATATGATGAATGAGTACCTTTCTATAGGAGCAAAGGTCTCCTCATATTCAATCCCTTCAACCCAAGAGTACCCCTTGGCCAAAAATATGGCATTGTAATTTTCTATGCTTTCGTCTACTGCTTGCTTCACCTTGAAGATCCATCTTGAACCCACAACATATTTATCTGTTGGTCTTGGGACCACTTCCCCAAACAATGTTTCTTACAATGGATTCATACTCCTCCACCTTGCATCAACCCATATAGGTTTCTCTACTACTTCCTCGAAAGAGCATGGCTCAGTCTCTTCAATCTCGACTCATCATATCCATGGCCCATGTAGCCAGTGTATCGATATGGTGACGCTCTCTGCTTGCATTGATTTGAAGGAGCATCCACATTCTCCCTCGCATCCTACACAAGTCTCTCAGCTTCCATGGTTATTTTCCTACCTTATCTAGATGGTTCTGCTTGAGTGGTTGTCTCCACTCTCTACTCCTCAATTTGTGGTTTCTCCACAAATTATTGAGGCTCCTCCTTTGGAGATAAAATCTCCTCTTCTGGTAGGATATGAAGTTACCTCTCAAGATAGCACCACATCGATTTATCCTTGTCAAATTTTACATCCCTTCACACCACTATCATTCTGAAGGATGGAAAGGACACACGGTAGTTGTGGGGAGTTTCAGTGTAACCCACAAACATCCCCATATATGATGTCATCTCTATCTTCTTCTCGGCATATTTGGAGACATGGCAGTAGATAGAGGCTCCAAAAATCCAAAAGTATGACACATCCAACTTCCTCCCCAAGAAATCCTCCTCAGGTGTAATCATGCCCAAAATCTGATGAGGACTTATGTTCTGCAAATATACTATTTTGTTGCATGCTTCGACCCATAAGTGTAGAGTTAGGCCTTGATCATTCAAAATTTCCCTCGTTGCTCCTATAATTTTATGGTTCTTTCTCTCAGCCACCCCATTTTTGTTTTGAGTTGTGGGCTGTTGCAAACTCTCGTTGAATGCCTTCTTTTTCACAAAATTTTTTAAACTCATTCAACACATACTCACTTGCATTATCTCTCCTAAGAGCCTTCAGCTTCTTGCTTGTTAATTTCTCCACCAGTGCCTTTGAACTCTACAAACTTGGAGAATGTCTCCTCCTTCTTTCCGCATGAATATGATCCAACACTTCAGGTGAGAAGTCATCAATAAAAATGAAAAAATATTTGTGCGTGGCAGTGGATGCTGTCGAGAAAGGTCCACATACATCAGAGTGGATCCTTTCTAGGATTTCATGTGCTTTGTTGTCCCACTCATGGAAAGTGGATTTGTGTACTTCCCCAAAGTACATCCTTTGCGTACATCTTGCTTCTCAAGTGATCCTTTGGGAAGGCCTATGGTAATCTGTTGCATGATCTTCAAGGAGCCATGATGAAAATGGCCAAGTATTATATGCCAAATCTCACCAACATCGTAGCTCTACACCTTCTCTACCTTTGTGCTCAATGCAACGCAATCCTCCACATCTAGCTTGTAAAATTTCTTTACACGGACCCCTATTTGCTTCACCTGTCCGATAGATATGTCGTCTCGGGAATAAATTTCCTTTGTTGAAGATCACATCATAACCACGGTCTTCCAAAACTGTAATAGAAACGATATTTTTCTCTAGGCTTGGAATGAAAATGACATACTTGAGCCTGAGGGGGTAGCCCAACTCCCTCTAAAATATTGGTTAACCTTGTGTACAAATTTCATATCTTGGTTTGCTATGTCTTCAGAGATGTGATCCGAGGAAGTTAGGGTTTTTGCAAGCTCCAAAATTTCATACCAAACACATAACCTGGGAAAAATCGTCATAAATTTTTTTTTAGGAATCAGATTTGAATTTTGTAAACAGTGTCCAAAATTTCACAAACGTTAGTTTTTCCTCTAGAAATTTCAGGGCCGAATGTTGAAACAATGACACTTGGCATCTTGTACAACTTCTATCTATTGAACCAGTCCATAATCACGTCATCATGGGAGCTTTGACATAACTCTATATTTAACAATCCAATATTGGTCTTACTTGCGGCATTGGAAAGAAGATTCGGAGGGCTACGAAATAGGATTGAACTTCGGACCTTGGAGATCCGAAATTTCGCAGTTACAACCATTGCAATATGAAGCTCCTAAAAGAAAGAAAAAGGCGTGTATGTTTTTTTAAATTGCATAACTTTTGTTTGAAGAATATGTTTGAAGTGATTCCAAGGGCATGTTGAAGCATATATATAAATATTGGGTTCTCAAATTCCTCCCAAACAAAATAATTCCACACCCATTAAGACCTTTGAAAATTCTACTATGATGCATGAAGAGGAAGAATAGTAGCATGATATATCAAAATTACGAGACCAAGTGCAAAAAATTTCGCTCTCACAAAGAAAAACCAAAGATGAACTAAAAGGATACATGGATGGTTTTAAAACAGAAATAAGAGTTGACATGGATGGTTTACAAGGTGACATAAATGGTTTAAAAGAAGACCTGGAAGGTTTGACAAAGTTGCTACAAGAAATGCATCCTGATGGTGAAAAGGTATTTCATGAAACTCATGATGAGAACAAAAGGAATGTCAATCATGAAATTAGAGACTCCAATGTTGGGTTTTAAGACACACCACATTCCAAAGATCGATATGAGGAAGTTTGATGGGAAGGATCTCGGTAACTCTGGATACTACAAATGGAGCAATATTTTTAACTTCATAATGTGCAACAAACACAAAAAGGTACACATTGAAACTTTATATTTAGAACCCAATCAATTTGTATGTTATCGATGGATTTGTTCTTGTAAAAAACTTGTTACTTGGTCAATTTTTATGGAGGAAATGATAGCACATTATGAGGATACAAAGAGAAACACCTTATTTAGCCCAATTGATAAATCTCAAACAAAAGGTTCCAATGGCAGAGCACATTGATGACATCCAAAAATTGAATATAAGGGTAAATGATATTCCGGAGGAGCATATGATTGATGTCTTCATAGGGACTTTAAATGATAACATACAACATGAGTGTTGGCTCAGAGGGGGTCTTGACCCGGGTTTGGTGTGCAAGGTTTTCCAACAAACCCCTATACTACTCGGCCTTTCAGGGCAGTGACTGCTATGTGCAGTCAAAGTCTCACCCGAGTAGTAGTGGGTGGGTCTCGGAACCAGGGTTTTCGCACCTTGAGAAAGGATGGATAAAGCAAGTGAGAGCTCCACTAGGTCCCGTAATCCACAATTAACTTGTTACGCGTGAGGTTAATGAGGTCTCTATTCGAATCCACGTGTACTAGATCTATGGTTATATGGTTTTATGACAATAACACAACAATATATAAACATAACAAAAATAGATCTAGATCCGTAAACACACTTACGCAGATCTTCACTGACTCAGACGTAAAATACACAATATAAAAATTACCAACAATTCACACCGTGATTACTCACGAGTTCAGCTTCTCTATTAATCCTTCTTATTCATTCATTCATCAATCCTTCCTTACAATTCCCTTCCCAACCCTGCTGCACACGAGCAGCAGGGGTCTCACACTATAGCTGGACTTGGATCTTCGCGCACATAGCCGAGGAGATCGTTCCCAAAAATCCAAACAGATAGCTTAAATCACAATTCACATCAATAGCTCATCATATCCTAACTTTGAATACAAAAATGGTCCTCTATTTATAACAATCTAGCCTAATCTTTCTTATGGTTCGCAAACCATGGTTTTTCGAACCCTTGGTTTACCCTTTTACCCAATACAATGCTTTCAAGGCTTTGACCCACCCCAAAAATCCTCCACTAGATTAAATCTAATCAAAAAATATCCAAAATGGACCGAGTTTCGCGACTTGTTAGGAGACCATGTTCCAACGAGCCTTCCCAACACAATGTTGTGACTCATCCCTCGAGTCACCGCGGTGGTGCGGCTTCGATTTTGCGCATGCAAGGTATCAAGAGTGCGGACGAGCGGAGGGAGCACTTCTCGACTCTAGGCCACAACATGCCGTGCAATGTTGACAAGTGTCGTGGGAGGTAGGACTATCTCGGGAGCCGCGGTAACTCGTTCGAGTAGCCGGTGGAGGCGCGCGATCGCGGACCGAGACATCGTGGGCCGATTGGAGTGTGGTATCAGTCCCCATGGTTTCAACCGATTTTTGGATGACATGCTTGGTGTGGCGAAGGTGCTCAATCTTTGTCCATGACGGTTGAACAGCCGCTTTCTGAGACGTTGGATGGTGAGGAAGCGCCGACTTGATCCCAAGAAGTCTCCGCTCTGTCGTAATTCCTCCCGGATATGCTTCGATGCATAGAATGGTGCCGGATTGTTGTCCATAACTCGTGTAGATGTTTCGACCAACTCACGGACCTTGTGTGAGCTGCTCCCGAATAATATGAGTTGCGTTGGTGACCAATGCAATCCGTCGGCTCGTACTTCCGTGAGGTATGTCGTACTCATCGTTGCATAGTTTGGTCACGTTGGCGCACCTCTTGCAACACTACGTTGTATAATTCTTGAGTTTCTATGTGAGATAAATTTGAGCCGGGTCTATTTGGATGTCCCCCATTGTCGGATCATGAGTGCCCGCCTAGGGCAGGTGTGAGGGAGTGAACAAACATTGTTTCTGCTGGGCGGTACTACGGAGTTGCCGAAGCGCTCACATCATGTCCCCTGTATCTCGAAAGATGCCTTCTTATCGCGGAACCGGCGGTGACCCGATTGTGATGATGTGGGCGGGGGACATGTGGTACTAACGTGCCTCTCCTCTACGCTTAAGGCCATCCGGCTAGGTCCCCCCAGTTATCCTTGGGGTGCGAAGGTCGGTTATTCCAATTGTGCGATCGGTGCCTTTCGTGCATGGCTTGCGGCCAATTCTTTCTACGGAAGCTAGCACTCGATTCTTTGGCTACACTCGCAGTCCTAAGCCCTCTCAAGACGATGTTTGCGGGTACTAAGCGGCTCGAGAACTGATCATTCGGCGAGTTAGGGTCCGTTATAACAATAAGAGAACGGAGTGTTCAGTAGACCGTTAATGATCGCAGTAAAAACTAGTAGGTCGATAACAGGAGCATGTTGTGAGAACCAATAAATAGCCCGGTGCGAAGTTATTCTACCAACCACACATCGTCTGGGATCCATTTAATGGTGGAGTAGCTCTGGATGGGACACTTAGCATCGGAAATTTCGGATTAAATGTACCATAAATGGGTCGCATTGATGGTCCGTCGCCTCTTTTGTGTAATCTGTAAGGTTCCTTTCTTATCCAAATGGGTTGTATTGATGGTCGTTATTCGTACCCGATGTCTCTTCAACGAGAATGTCGATTCCGAATGACGCTCGCATGCCATTCACGTACCTCAGAATTATGGTTGATGTGAGGTGCTTCATAACGGGGCTCGAGTACTCAAAGTGGCCGAGTTGGCCACCAATATTTTTGAGCCATGCTCTTCATCCTCGGGCGGGACGTCCCTGGTTTGGTAGAGCTCCATTAAGCATCGTCATGTCATCCGTGATTGGAAGTGAGTGCCAATTCTCCCAATTGCACGTGGGTTCGAGTGGGTCCGTAATCAAATGCACACTTAGGGAAGCAAGATAGCTAGGTGAGCTGTCTCCGGCAGGGTTTGATCGCTCCCTTGAGTGTTATATGTCAACAAGTATCTACGTATGTTGATCGACCATGGGGCCCATTCGGCACCGGGATCCCTAAGCGTAGGGATCACCCTATTCCAATACTTTTCTTTGAGTGAAGAATACCAGTCCTTGCATGGGTGATTTTCGTAGTGCTAGTGGCAGTGCTCCTAGCATGTGTTCTATGGGAATTTTTGGTTCGACAATCTTCTGACTATCACCTGCGTCCTCGTGGCAAGGGAAGCTCCTTTCTGTGCTAGAGATGTGACGGAAATTCTTGATGGTCTGAAGACATCGCAGTGCCGAGACCTCGTGCAACCGACCTTGCCAATTTTCCAGCTCCTCATCAGAGTCGGAAAAACATTCATTGTCCTTTTCCCAACAGAGCATTCCTTCATCCGTGGGGTTAACTTGATCTTCATCCTGCGCAGTTAACTTGTAAATGTGATATAATTCCTCCTTTTCATAGGCTGGATCTGTATACCGCGCACCTTCTGCTGGATCTAGTGGTACTATGACACATGTAACTTTGTTTTCAAACACCATGCTGCATTTCTTGAGATTGATGACACCCCCCATGTCTATTGCCCAGTATAGTCTGAGGAGCGCAGGGCAGGGATCTGCGTCTTCTACAATTTCTATTACTTCAAAATCAGATAGGACCCTTACCCCTGTGATGCCAACCATTAATTTCAGTAACCTACGCAGAGGGATGACATTTTGTTGATTTTCCATTCGCAGTTGGATGGTGGACCATTCCAGTTTAGGTTCTCCCATTCGCTGCCATGTCTGCTTTGGTAAGATGTTCGCATCCGATCCAAGATCTAAGATAACCTGATCCATCTCATAGTCACCGATCTGTGCAGTTAATTGCATCTCTCTTCTGGTGCGTTTCTTATATTTATATAGTTTGTGTACATCCTTGGTATCAGGGATAAAATTGGGCCAAGCTGCGTAGGTATTTAGTAGTGCTTGGAGATTTCCTATGGTTTGCGCATTCCTTAGCAATTTCATACATGCCATTAAAAAGGGCTCCACTCCTTCTATCTGAGGCTACGCAGGGGCTGCCAGTGGTGCTTGTTAGTTAAAATACACTCCTTCCCAAGAGGCAATCTCTTCTTCGTCTCCCTGGGTGACCAGCCCACTATGTTTCATGACTTTTACACTTGGATCCACCTTCCTTAGCTCGGTTTTAACTCTTTGTATGTTTTGCGTGGGGGTGGGCTGCTTTTCCTGCATCTTGGCTATTAAAATTGGGCAGTCCTCTACCTCATGGTCCAGATGTCTACAATATTTGCATGATGGCTTGGTGGGATTAGGGAATTCTCTAGAAAAGTGCCCTATTTCTCCATAGTTATAGCAGATTAGCTGTCCATGTCCTCGGCCTGTGCTTCCTCCCCGACCTCCTCTGCCTCAGGCCGGTGATCCTCCAAAGTGCGCAGCAAGTCTCGACGATGCAAGGTCTGATTTTAACCTATATAAGTTCCCACAATCCATCATTAAGTCATACGTATGATAGTTCTGCTCATCATGTCCCACTGATCAGCAGAATTGACACCATTGTTGCTTTAGTTCTGGGACATACGCACCTAGACGAGGGCAATGGTTCATATCATGTAGTCCTACTACCCAACAATCATCACACCATAGCGCAAATCCGCTTGAACCTGGTCGCAATAGGACAGGTTCCCTACTTGCCCCTGGGCATATCGAACTAGGTCCTCCTGCTTGTATGTAATCCATCAGCAGAGGGCATTTATCCTTCGTATGTCCAGACACCCGACAACGTATGCACTAGATATCTGCACAGTTGTCCTTTCCTCACTCTTTTCACAGGTTCTGTATCTCCATATGCATAGCCCCAAGTTGTTCCTAGATTTGTTGTACCCCTGCTGACGTATCCTCCTGGGGTACAACTTCTAGTTTCATAGCGACTTCCACAACTTTCTCCTACGATTCAAAGGTCTAATGACTCATTGGCGTGCGTAGGTGAGGTAGCAACATAGTGATGAACCACTCCATATGTTGTCTATCATCATATTCATACCCTCCTTCCCTGATCGCCTTCTTCAATCGCTGATCAACCTCCCATACTAACTATGACGCACCTTGTTTGAAGTCCTTTACTTCTGCTAATATTTGGGAATAATATTTGGCTTTCGGAATTGTTGTTTCAGGGCATCTTTGATATTTTTAATGGAGTCATTCCCATTCTGGGCAATGCATCACATATACCAGTCTAGAGCTCTATATTTGAATGCTAAAGACAACTGCACCCTCTTTATCATGTCACTTGCCACATTCTACGCAGTCCAGACAGAGTCTGCCACAAACCAAAATCGATCCATATCCTCATCTCCTACCCCCTTGAAGGTAGGAAGTTTCAGATGTGTAGCCATTTCACTGTCTAGGGGAGGTGGTGGTATGGGTGAATTCTTACCTTTGTGCGGCCTAGGCGGCGGTGTAGCTGGGGTATCTTGCACAGCTGGTTCTTGTAACATATTATAGGAAGATCTCCCTCCATCAAGGTTGGTCCGATATTATTTACCACTGCGCGTTGTGCTCCCGTCCAGATCTGAGGTCATTCAGTCAGTATGGCTACACAAAATTATCTTTTCACATAGTAATTTCTTGATTAGCAACGATAACGTCCTTAGAAATTTTCCTCGAAACCCTTTGAAGAATCGTCATTCGGCCTTAGAGTATGATATAAAATGATCAATGGAAAATTCCATCACAAATCCTCCCAGCACACTATCCACCCAGTGATCCATTGTGCGTGTGATAGTATTATCAGTTTTTTCCAGTTGCTTGAGCAACTCTGGGGTCCACTGCGTGACCCACTCATCCTTCCAGCACTTCTGGAACTCCACGAGTCTAGCCAGCCACTCCTGGAGTTCAATCGTAAAGGTCACAAAGAATAGTCCATAGCTTTCAGTAAGGATGTACCTATTTTTCCACCTTTTTTCCGTTAACTTCTCACTGAGATTTTCTTTTGCTGCGAATTCCTGGATCTATCTTTCGAACCAATATTCGATCTCTTTTCTTTTGGGCTTCCAGTATTCTCTTTTCATTACCTGATTCCTCTCTCAGACTTCTTTGAGTCCCAGCAATGGAACCATTTTTTGGCTTCAAGGGTCCTAACCCATGTTCGGTGTGTAAGGTTTTCCAACAAACCCCTATACTACTGGCCCTTTCAGCAATGACCTGCTTGCGTAGGTCAAAGTATCACCTGAAGTAGTATGGGTGGGTGCTGGAACCAGGTTTCTGCACCCTGAGAAAGGATGGGTAAGGAAAGTAGAGATGTGTCCTATTTATGTAATTCCCAGATTACCTTGTTCTTCACAGAGTTAATTACATTTCTATTTGCATCCACGTTCACTAGATCTATTGTTATATGATTTTCATAACATCAACATAGTATTACATAAATAAAGAGGAATAGATCTAGATCCAAGCATTCAGTTACATAGATATTCGTAGCTAAGAGACAGAAAATACATAACACAACAATTATCAGCAACTCACACAAAAGTACTCAAAGATACTCACAGAATCAGATCTCTAATAATTCTTCGCATTCATTCATTCATCAAACTTTCCTTACAATTCCCTTCCCAACCTGCGCACACAGCATCAAGGTCCGCACACAGCTGGACTAAGATCTCTGTGCACATAGCCAGCAGGAGTCTGTTCCCTGAAACCCAAACAGATATCTTAAACAACATATTGCATCAATAGCTCATCGTTTCTTATCCTTTACAATACAAAATACATCTCTATTTATAACAATCTAGCCTCGACTTTCCTATGGTCTACAACCCATGGTTTTTGGACCCCTAGTTTACCCTTTGACCCATTACAATGTGTTCGGGGCTTTGACCCACCCCAAAACCCCTGCGCTAGACTAAATATAATTAAAATAATCAAAATGGACCAGTTTTGTAGCTTTTTAGGAGACCTTGTTCCAACAACCTCACATGTAGCTTGACTCGCTGCCATGTATTCTGCTTTGGCTAAAATGAGTGCCACAAATCTCTGCTTCCTATTGTATGAATAAACATCTGTAGATCCAATGCTAAATATCCCCCCTGATGTGCTCTTTCTGTTCGATGGGCTACCTTCCAAACCTACATCCGTGAAGCCATGCAAATTCACCTCATCCATCTGTCTATACCATAAACCATACTATTGGAGAGGTAAATCCCCTCTATGGATAGAGGCGATCCCTACTACCCCAGATCGAGTCTAGCAAAAACCGAGTCACGCTAAGACGCAAGTTCCTAATTGCAAAAGACCAAGATGCGACAAGAGGCCTACCTTAAGTCCTACGCTACCATCGTTTGTGGAGAAGATGGTGCTTCCGTCCCTTGCTTTGGCAGATCACAATTCTCCTGCTTGATGCGATCGAAAACCTACACGTACAAGAGGAAACAAAAAAAAAACAAGCATAAAACCTAATACATGCAATTATGCATTAGTCAGAGAAGATACAACTCATAACATAAAACATGAAAATCTGAGTGGAACCATAATCGAAGTCGCTTACTATTAATCAGAACAAAGAAAGATACAACCTGAGCTCTGACGCTAGATCTTCCTTCGGTGAGTTGACAGAGGAGTATGTCTCGGTAAAGGTCGTCGGGAAAAGGACAAGTCTCTCTCTCTTTGGTTGTCTAACGATAATCTCCTTACTATGATTCAACTCTATTCAGGCTATCAAGACCACTTTGCTCAACCATTCAGCCCCCTCATCAATGGAAGATGGCTATATTTATAGAGGAGAGGAGGAGGTTGGGATCCCTAAAATAGTGGAAGGAAGGCCTTATCCCTTGGGAGGTTCCCCATAAGGTGGAAACAAGAGGCCAAAGGAGGAAGGCCATGGTTATTCAGTCGAAACCACTCCTCATGACTCATCCACGAAGTTGTTGTAATTGAAACTTTGCATATTTTAAAAAAAAAACTTTCCATAAGCAGATTGGTGCGAGTGCTTAACTAGGACAGAGTTCCAACTGGCGCGGGCTCAGTGTTAATTTTCCTCATTGGCATGAGGACATAACAGGCTACCAGTGCCAAGGAAAAAACAGGTGTTTTTAGGGGTCTGCTCAGGAAATGATCAACAAAAGGAAAGTTGTCCTCATGGAAAGGGATGCAATGATGGTATTTGCAAGGCATGAAGCTACTTATTGGTCACAAAAATGACCCTCCAATGGGCGAGATGGGGATTGCAGGGACGCTGAAAAATTACTGTGTAACAGATGCACCTTAAAGCATGAGGCCCGATAGAGAGAGAGGGGTGAAATTCTTTAAAAGAACGTGTCCAACTGAAAACACTGCCATCGGAAAAAATTCATAGACAAGTACAATTGATATCTCAAATACATGATATATGTGGTATGGGCGCAGCCATCCATAACAGAGTATAAAATAATCAAGATCCAAGGCATGGACATAGCCATCCAGTAAGGATCGATAAATAGACTCAAGCATGGTCGCAGCCATCCAATCAATGAGTCATGTAACCAATCATAATAATCCACCAAATCTGTAGCCTGGATTCTAATAGACAAAATCCAGGGTCTTGCGCTCCATCTCGACCTGAACAACGTACAAGTTATAGCATGTGAATAAATGAGCTGAAGTCGAACATGCAAGAACATCGTCTGATTACCAGCCAATGATGAAAGCTGTTAACAGATGCGAGAGGAACCACCAATACTGACAATGGCCCTCAAGGTACTATAGGTACAATCCATGGAATGTGAACAGTGAGCTGACGTCAAACACCCGTAGAATCATCCGATCGAAGGCCAATGATGAAAACCTTGCGTCGAATGTGAAGAACTTGCCATTGAGGCATGCAGGCTCCAAGGTACCGGAAAGGAGTCTCTAGATCAACTTTCTGGATAATGATTTGAAGTAGATAGGAAGTGACCTTGATCGAAGGTGGGCCGTAGTGTTTCCCAAATCATCGATGCGAGACAGAGGAAAATAATGTTTGTGAATCAGGACCAGATGAGAATCAAAGGAAGGTTGAAACTTGCAGAGGACAACTTCTCTTGAACATATCGACGGCATGACAGTGGATTTGGCAATATTTGACATCAAAAGAGCAGAGGTCACGATGACGAGGCAAAGAGCAGATGAGAGGTCAAAAAGGATTACCCAAACCCACGGAGGCAAATAGAGAGTGAGATGAGAAATCCCCAACCTGACACGAATGCAGACAAGTGCCATGTTCAAGAGCGACATACTGCCGACACGACGATGATACTGGTTCCATTATTCCCCACCATTTCTGGAGAGTACCCCAATTATTGTTGAGAACAAGATTGAAGGGGGTAGCATATTCTTGTAATATAAGTTCATCCTTCGGACAAATCCATCCTAGTACATTTAACGAGCCCTAGGAAGGAGAAACTCGAATAACGTCATTACGACTGAATCCAATGTCATCAGGGTTTAACGAGTCTGACAAAGGAAGAACTCAGCATCTTTTCATATTTAGAGAGTTCGAAAATAAAGCAGAAAAGTAAACTCCAGTAGTCCCTTTTTGTAAATAGTTCCTCAGATCCGAAAAGGTAGAAAACTATGTCTAAGAAAACCTCCTAGACGCAATAGGCTAGGGTATTCCTTTTTCATAAATAATCTATCCCAGCTCGAAAAAGGGGTAAACGGATACTGGGTATATTTCATTTCATAGCCAATTTAACGAGATCAAAATGACAAGTGACTTAGCAATATTTTCATTTTTTAAGAGTCAGAAAAGAGCTGAAAGGTGGCTCCTCCTGGAGGAACGACTGGTATAAAGGGTAGCAACTAGTTCCGGTAATGATGGAACTACTCAAAAAAAATAAAGGTTGAGGCTGGCTAACAAGACCACTCATTGCAGCGGTTCCTCAGGAATGGGTAAAACAACCAAGTGAAGGAATATGATCGGCCAAGCAGATAGTGACGATGGAGTGAGAAAACAAAGGCTCATCTAGAAAAAACACACTGATAAAATGGCAATAACAAGAGGTAAAATGGGAATGGTTTCATTTTTACACAAGCTTGAAACAAAGATAAACTATGCTTGAAACCAGTTTCATTTTTACACAAACTTGAAACGGAATCAAACTGTTCTTGAAAAAAGTAAGCATGCCTCCAGCTTGGTGACTCAATTCGAGGTACATGCCCCCCAAGCTTCAATCCATATAAAAGACAGATGGAGTGAAGGTTCAAGTTACGAGATCAAGAGAAAGACTTGACTGGGATTTTACGAGATCTAAACAAAGACTCGAATTGAACAAGAAAGTGTTTCATTGTTTTAACGAGGTTGACACATTTAAAATAACTGTCCTCGTGACACCTTGTTTCATTTTTTAACAAGCTTGACACAAGAAAATGAACTTTGCTCCAACAGACCTTGTTTCATGGTTTAAGGAGCTTGACACAAGCAGATGAACCATGCTCCGACAACCTTGTTTCATTTTTTAAGGAGCTTGACACAAGACAAGGAACTCTGCTTCGACAACCTTATTTCATTTTTTAAGGAGCTTGACACAAGACAAGGAACTCTGCTCCGAACAGACCCGGTTTCATTTTTTAAGGAGCTTGACACAGGAAAAGAACCATGCTTCGACGACAACTCATCAGGATGAATAAGAAGTCATGGCTTCCAAGAGTTCCCTGTCTGATGGAAAGACAACATCTTGGAAGTCTGGACCCAATTCCCCCAGTACACTATGCACTATGGCATCATCACTGAGTACAGGCACGGGGTAGGTAGCCACATAGTTGACCTGCGGTGGGGAAGATAAAATGGGTGGATAAAAACCAGGAAGGGATGATGGCGGGCCAGTTGCCACATCAGGACCAAAGAACGCAAGCTGATCAATGGTCACAATCCATCCTTCATGTGGAAAACAGACCACACAAAAAAGGGAGGAGAAAAGCACTCCCATGGCATAGGTGTAATCACACCCCAAAAGAAGATTGAAATCCAAGGGGCCTGGAACAACCGTCATGTCCATATGGATGGTTTTGCCTCCCAAAGTAACAGGTAACCTTGGAAGGATCCCTAACAGTTGACTAGTTCTTCTGTTAAATGCCAACAGATTCTGCATAACAGGTGCAAGCGGCGACGAACCGAAAGCTTTCCAGGTAGTCGAGGATAGAACACTAATAAACGCGCCTTCATCTATAATGGTGCTAGGTACGACCAGACTAAAGGCCTGCACTGTTATCTTGAAAGGCATATAAGACAGAAGGCAGTATCCCGGAAATCAATTCCAATCAAAGGAAGCGACCAAAATACTCGGAGGGGCTACCATCGAATCGAGATGGTCTTCCCCTAGTGTTACAGTAGAAGAAGGAGCATCCTCCATGACCTCCATCATGGTGTTGGGAGGAGTATCCTTCGGGACCTCTATCAGGGAAGGCGGAGGAGAAACTTCTTGAGATATAGGGACAGGAGAATGTTTCTCCAGGTCCAAGGAATCTGAAGAAACAAGAAGAACCTAAGGGATGTGATATCCACTCCCAACGGAAAAGACCTAGTGCACCGCAAACAGGGCCAGTTCAATTGATCCCACGATCAATGGTTGGTTAGGGATGGATTCTTGAATTTGAATTTCCAAGGGAGCGGGATCGACCAAGGATGACTCTTGACCAATCGTGGCATCAACTGGTGGAAGACTCAAAGAAAGCTGCTTGTAACCAGTTGGAAGGTCTGGTGCAGAAATAGTCTAGTGGTCCAAAACTCTCTTGGCTTCATCCATATATGGACAAAGGTGAATGGCATGGTGTCCCCCACACAACTTATAGGGATTGGAAAGCTTACCCTGCTTCTTAAGATTTTTACCAGCACTAGTTGAAGATGTGCTCCCAACTTGACTTTCAGAAGCCAAAGGCAATGGCGGGTGACCGTTGGACCATACTTCGAGCACCTTGGGAATGCCAGGGAAGTCTTGAAGAAGATGGTTTCCTATGCACAAAATGCAAGGGAATTTGACTTTCTGCAAAGGGTTGGAAGGTTCATCGAGAGGAGATGTTTTAGGAGCAGTAGCTGCAGCCTTAGCCTCTCTCTTATCAGACTTCTTCTTCTTCGTCTTCTTCTTCTTCTTCTTCTTAGCCACCTGGTTACTTGAATCCAGACTTTCACCAAGCGATGTAGAAGAGGAAGATGCAGAAATGGGTGAAGAAGGGGAGAGGTCCACCTTGGAATCAACATTATGTTGTTCAGGCAGAGGAACTGATTGAACAGTAGCCAGGACATTCGGAAGGTTGAAAACAACCAAATAGGCAACGCAACGGTTAACCTAGGAAGGGAAAACGTTGCCATATAAGGAGCACCAACATTTCCAAAAGGAGGAAAAGGACTAGGATTCCCTTCAGAGGGTACTCCTTGGTTGGTGAACTCTGAAAAAGTTTCCATCAGAAACGGCCCAAAACAACACCCTAAGGAAGCTAACTTTAACCGGGAATATTTCGTGGGTAGTTAATTTTTTAAAACATTGAAACAAAACTCCGTTGTTTCATCTTTTAAGAGTCGAGAAATAGGCAAAAAGTGACTCTATCACTTTCAGATTGGAAACAAGCGTGAAAGGACAAGTGCTTGATGATCTTTTCAAATTTAATGAGTCAGAAAAGATCGAAATGACTACTCTGGTAATCTAGGCAAAGGGTGTACTAGATATCTGTGAACTGCAATATACACCTTGGTTTCAAAATGAAAAATAAATCAACCAAGGACTTGATGTACATTCAGGTAATCTCCTTGAATGCTGTGTCCGATGTATCACGGGTATAAGGTGGCAGACTCGGCTTCCTACGGATAAAGGATAGCAACCTGGTGGGGTCTCCCTTTATATACGCGACGGTATGAGGAGAACAAGTCTATACTAGTGCTGTCTAAAGCCAAGAGGCAAATGATAGCTACTAGGTTTAATGACGCCAGAACACGTCACTAGCCTAGACCTCTAAATATTTTGTTAATGTTTCAATGCTTCCTTAGGTTGATTGAATAAATTTTATGGTTGATCTTCAATTATGTCTCGGTTTCAAGGCCCTACCATATGTCATCTGACAATGTCCTATATGCAGCTATATAAGAAAAGAAAACTTTTCAATTTGATGAATGCTATCTAGTTAAGGGAAGAACTTCGAATAATGATGCAACAAATAGCAATACTGAAAACGAAAATTTTCCAAACTAGATGACTTTCACTATCCAAAAGTAATCTAAAACATCCAACGATGCAAATAATGTAATGTAATCTATGGAAAATCCTCTTTTTTGAAAACTATGCAATTGTAATCTATGCACAATTTCCCTTTTCTTTTCAAATGATAAGAATGCATTCAATGCACTTTTCGATGAAATGAAAATCTACTCAATGCATACTTTAATGAAAGAGAATGCACTCGATGCGATTTTTAGCTTTCAATCATTAAACAATGTGATCTAATTTCAATGATACATCTCAAAAAAACACTTTCCAATGCAATGTGATCTAATGCATTTTAACAAAAGCAAACTTTGAGATGAAAATTAAATAAACAAAAATCTTCTTAATGAAGGTTGAAGGGAAAAAGGATGCAAAACCACACTAAGAATGCAGTCTTTGTCTTAAACACTTTGTAACGAATTTCCTCAAAAGGCTACAAGACATATGAGGTCAAGCATAAAAAGGACTTCCAAAGCATGAGATCAAAACAAGGCAATCATTCCCTTTTACATCAAGCAATCATGGAGAGAAGACATTTCAGCTGAACAATGAACAATGTAATCTATGCTCATATAGAGAAAAGACTGGAAGGGAAAGACACACTGGTGAAGGATTTAGGGAAAAAGTCTCAATTTTCACACACCCTGAAATTGGCATGACTTTTGTAGGTGAAACTAGCACCAACTGGCGCAACTTGTTCACTGACAACTAGCGCCAACGCCTGAAAATGAAAAAACAAAGAATTTCTCCCAACCAAGACCAGACTCACCACTTCAAGAAAAATCTAAAACTAACCCATAAGCAAAGTACTGACCAAAAAAAAACTTCCGAACAAGGGAAAACCCTAACACCTACAGGAAATGGCACGATTGTATGGCTGTAATCTGCGCTAGACAGGGGATGGCGTGAGTGATGAATTGGCAGCTTGCGCCAATGGGTCCGACTGTCAGGGTGGAAACCGTGCCAATCAAGCCAACCATGAAAAGATGAAAATTTCAGAAAAGCAGAGGTTAGATCTGATCCTCTGGGGCTGAACATAGGTTTTACACCAGAAGGAGAAGAGATGATCAAGCAGACAAAGACCAAAATCAACCGAAAAGACAAGACAAACTCCAATCAATGTCTCCCCAGTGGAGTCACCAGTTTGTTGGAGAGGTAAATCCCCTCTGCGGACAGAGGCGATCCATACTAGCCCAGATCGGGTCTAGCAACAACCGAGTCACGCTAAGACGAAAGTTCCTAATTGAAAAAGACCAAGATGTGACAAGAGGCCTACCTTAAGTCCTACGCTGTCATCATTTGTGGAGAAGATGGTGCTTCCGTCCCTTGCTTTGGCATATCACAATTCTCCTGCTCGATGCGATCGAACATCTACACGTACAAGAAGAAACAAAAAACAAATAAGTGTAAAACCTAATACATGCAATTATGCATCAGTGAGAGAAGATACAACTCATAACATAAAACATGAACATTAGAGTAGAACCATAATCGAAGTCGCTTATTATTACTCAGAAAAAAGAAAGATACAACCTGAGCTTTGACGATGGATCTTCCTTCGGCGGGTCAATAGAGGATTACGTCTCGGTAAAGCTCGTCGGGAAAAGGACAGGTCTCTCTCTCTTCGGTTGTCTGACGATAATCTCCTTACTATGATTCAACTCTATTTACGCTACCAAGACCACTTTTCTCAACCATTCAGCCCCCTCATCAATGGAAGATGGCTATATTTATAGAGGAGAGGAGGAGGTTGGGATCCCTACAATAGTGGAAGGGAGGCCTTATCCCTTGGGAGGTTCCCCATAAGGTGGAAACAAGAGGCAAAAGGAGGAAGGCCGTGGTTATTCAGTCGAAACCACTCCTCATGACTCATCCACGAAGTTATTGTAATCAAAACTTCGCCTCCTTTTTTAAAAAAACTTTCCATAAGCATATTGGCATGGGTGCTTAACTGGGACAGAGCGCCAACTGGTGTGGGCTCAGTGTTAATTTTCCTCATTGGTGCGAGGACATAACGGGCTACCAGTGCCAAGGTAAAAACAGGTGTTTTTAGGGGTCTGCTCAGGAAATGATCAACAAAAGGAAAGTTTTCCTCATGGAAAGGGATGCAATGATGGTATTTGCAAGGCATGACACTACTTATTGGTCATAGAAATGACCCTCCAATGGGCGAGATGGGGATTGCAGGGATGGTGAAAAATTATTGTGTAACACATACTCTGATGTGCCCCTCAGGTATCTCAGGACATGTTTTACCGCCTTCCAAAAGAGCTTGGTAGTCTTAACCATAGCATGACTCAACTGGTTAATCGCATAGAAAATTTTTGGTCTCATGTTCAATAGATACATTAGCAAACCCACTAACTGTCGAGAGACAGTAGCATCCACTACCTCTCCGAAAGCAACATCCTCTTTCCTCTATTTTTTTGGAAGAGGAGTATCCATGGGTTTGCAACCCTCCATGTGACACTTTCCCAGTATCTCCCTTGCATACTTTCCTTGAGACACAAAAATTTCACCATCTTGTTGCATATTTACAATCCAAGAAAATAATGAAGGAGGCCCATATCCTTCATCTCGAACTCCTTTACAAGATCCTCCTTGCATGAGTGTATCAGCTGCTCATCACCAGTCAATATTAAATCATCAACATAAAGAAAAATTATTAAAATCTCACCCTCCACCACAATTTGGTATAGGTTTGCATTCACTTCACTTTTGGTGAAGCCCAATCCGGTAAAATAGCTGTCTATCCAAGTGTACCAACCACGAGGTGCCTGCTTCAGCC
Organism: Pinus albicaulis; assembly: GCA_034641835.2. Lineage (NCBI taxonomy): Eukaryota > Viridiplantae > Streptophyta > Pinopsida > Pinales > Pinaceae > Pinus > Pinus albicaulis. The sequence continues at coordinate 135,444 of JAXQQM020085860.1, read as the reverse complement.
CATACAATGCTCTTTTGAGTCAGCACACATGCGACTCACTGCTGAAGATCTCAAATCATTCAGGCTGCTCTATGTACACCTCTTCCTCAATGATCCCATTGAGAAACACAGTCTTCACATCCATATAATGAATGCTCTAGCCCATTTGTGCTGAGAGGGAAAGGGTGGTCCTTATGGAATAATACCTTGCGACAGGCGCAAAGGTTTCTTCATAATATATCCCCTCTATCTGTGAGAAGCCTCGTACCACAAATTTTGCCTTGTATTTCTCAACACTCCCATCAACATCTTGCTTTACCTTGTAGATCCATCTTGAACCTACCACTGATTTATCAACCGGCCTTGGAACAATTTCCCAAGAACTATTTTTGACAATGGAGTCATACTTCTCCACCATTGCATCTACCCGTGTGGGCTCCTGCACTACTTCCTGAAAGGAAGATGGTTCAGTCACAATACATTTTCTCATGAGAGCCATGTATCCAGTAAACTGGTTGGGAGACTTTCTTTGTATGCGTTGTGATGTAGGGACTCCTATATTCTGTGCAGCATCAAATCTCAGCCTATCAGCTTCTGTGGTACGCCTTCTGCCAGTTCTGATGGTTGGCTCTGCGTGAGTGGACTCCTCCACTCCATGTACCTACTCCTGTGGCTGATCCACATCTAGTGACTCATCTTTGGGAACCAACAATTCCTCCTCTACATGCAATTCCAACTCCCGCTCAAGCAACAACCGCATGGCTTTCCCCTCATCGAATTTTATATCCCGTCATACCACAGTCATTCGACTGTTTGGAAAATACACACGATAATTATGGGGTGTTTCTATGTACCCCACAAAAATACCGACTTCATCAGTCAGCTCCAACTTCTTCCTGGTGTCCTTGGTCACATGCACATAAACATATGAGCCAAAAATATCAAAGTGTGAAACATCTAGTTTCTTACCAGTGAAAGTTTCTTCAGGTGTACTCATGCCAAGTACTCTATGAGGACAAAAGTTTTGCACATAGACCACGTTGTTGCATGCTTCCACCCACAAATGCATTGGTAGGCCCTGATCATGCAACATTGCTCATGCTGCACCCATGATCATTCTGTTCTTCCTCTCCGCGACCCCATTTTTCTATGGGTTATGAGGCGCTATGAGTTCTCTTCAAATTCCTTCTTTGCTGCAGAAGTTTTTGAATTCGCAAGAGATGTATTCTCCACCATTATCGCTCCTCAAAGCCTTCACTTGCTTCCCCAAATCTTTCTCCACCAATGACTTAAACTCACAAAACTTTGAGAATTTTTTATCCTTCTTCTTCATGAAGAAGATCTAGCATTTATGAGAAAATTCATCAACAAAAATAACATATTACTTATGTTTTGTTGTTGAAGCAACCGAGAACGGTCCACACACGTCTGTGTGAAATCTCTTAAGGACCCCTGAAGCATGGTTCTCCTTTTCATGAAGGGTGGAATTTACATACTTCCACATGGTGAAACCCTTGCAATGATCTAACTAAGCAAGTGTTCCCATTGGAATTCCAGTAGATATTTGTTTCATGACTTTCAAGGTTCCATGATGAAGATGGCCCAGTCACCTATGCCATAATTCGCCCTCATCCCAGCTCACCACTTTTTCCACCTTTCACATCATGGAAGCGCAACCATCTACCTATAGATTGTGGATATTCTTAACTCGAATCCCTATCCTCTTGGCTTGAACCATTGTTTTATGTCATAGGAAAGCTTTTCCATCACTGAAAACAACGTCATAACCTCTGTCCTCCAACATTGCAATTGAGACCAAATTTTTCTTAAGACCTAGAACATGCATAACATATTTCAATTGAAATGGTTTATGTGACTCCCTTTGAAAGATAATGGTACCAATGTCAGTCGCATTGTACCGTCTATCGTCACCCATCTCTATATGCATTTGGAGATCTTTCTCCTCCAAGTCACTGAAAATTTCCTTGTCTCCCGTCATGTGAAAGGAAGTGCCACTATCAAAATACCACATTGATCCTAATGCACTTGACACCATGCATGCAATCAAAGAGAAGTTGAGCTTAAATTGAGAGGTAAGGGCCTCACCAGCTGTAGCTCCAACATCCTTCTTGTTCTTCTTCTTTTACGAAGAGTTGGTAGCAATATGCCCATGTTTGTGACAGTAAAAACTCTTCACCTTGGACATATCCAGCTTCTTGCCTTTAGACTCAGATTTAGAATGGAATTTATTCCGCTTCCCCTTCTTCAACTTGGCAGCCAAAGCAAAATCCCCTTACTCATCATTCTTTGATGAAGATCCATCTCTGGTGGTCCTTCTGAATTCCTCCTGCACCAGATACGACCATAATCGTTCCCAATCCAACAATTTTTCCTGTCCGTTGACAATGTCTTCATAACTGTGCCAACTCTTAGGAAGTCTCAGGAAAGCCAAGCTAAAAAAATCATCAACAACAACAACTATTCCCCCACTCCCTAGTTCATCCTGATATTGGAAAAACTTTATGAGATACTTTGGAATGTTGTTTCCCTTTTCCATCTTGATCTTCCTGAGTTTATCTTTGAGCGCCAATTTCCTATGGTCATTGCTGCTTTGCAATAGATCCGTCAAATCCTTCCACATAACATATGGTGTGTCTTTCCCATGGAGGCTTGAGACAATGTGGTCTCATAATCCCTCCAAAAAAATCTTCCTCGCCTTTTCCACTTTCTTTCTCCATGCATCAATATTAGCAGCATCTGCAACAACTAGCTTAGGAACATATTTTTCAATGAATTCCTTCAAGCCATTGTCTTCGAGTACTACCCATCTTGTCCTTCCAAGAAATTTATTTCGAGCTTCCCTCAAGTGCATACTCTAACCTCAAGCCATTGAAATCTATTTCAATCTTGAATCAGTTGTAGCTCCAAGAAAGTATTTTTGCAAATTCGAATTCTTTCCACCAACAAACTCAACTCTTGCTTCACAATTACAATTTCCTGTGCTCCGATACCATGTAGAAATTTAATACAAAATATGTATTATTTGGATTCTCCTGATCTAACAAAAATATGCTACTGTTAAATACAGAATCACTTCTACAAAATCTTTGTGGAATTTGAAACACAATCACCAATCACAATATCATGAAGAAAGATCAATCACACATAACACATATAATTTACCTGGGGAAATATTATAGATAAAAACCCCACTATCTTCTATTATGTATTATATCATGGATCATGAAACAATTACATACAAATCTCTAATCCAAGATCTCTCAGTACGTGAGAGCTAACTGTCTTTGTCATATGAAAATTGGCAAGATCCTTAGCCAATTTACTATCTCCAGACAACCTGGCTCCACTACGCAATCCCAGCTAATAGAAATCCCTGAATTAATGGAATCCTTCTTGACTTGACTGCACAATCCTCATGGGCACATCCAATGTGTTTGTGGTTGCATGTGTGCAACCGGATAATGTCACAACTGATAGTTATCTTCCCTTTCACCTAGTACTCAACTGGGTCTCCACTAGATCTGACATGCATGTAGTTAATAGTAGTAAATATTCAATTTCATGTGATGCCACTGATTGTGAATTAATTAATAATTAATTCACTTTATCTCTCACTACTGTATCTTCAATTACAACTAGCACAACTTAGTTTAACTCACTTAACTGAGTTAAACTTCTTTACAACTTTCATAACTGCACTTCCAACTCTGTTACAACTTTGAATCACTTAGTTACAACTAAGTCCATTTGCATGTCCCACCAACCAACCACTCAACTCAAAATTCCTATAGCTAACTAATTTTCCACTTCAGTTAACTATTTCCAAGTGCTCATTGAGAATAGATTATTGTTTATTGTCCAACTATTATTAAGGGAGAATAATAGTCGACATGCATTCTATAAATAGAACTTGCACATACATCTATAAATAGACCTAATATATAAATAGAATTTTCTCATGCATCTATAAATAGGCATCCACCTAAAAATAGCCTAAGGCTCCATCCTAGTGTAGGTGCATAATTTTCACTAGGATCTTCTTGTTGAATCTCAACAGTTTTATGTCTTTCAATACTTTAATACCCTTAGCTAGGAAAACCATATTATTTTAGATGTAGGAATAATTTCATATTGCATTAAAATTGATTTTATATTAATTCGAAAAATAAGCAATAACCATCAAATCAAGGGATTGTTGTTGGGTATGTGTTACATTGTTTGCATGACTAAACCCACATGTAATTTGTATGTGTGTGGCAAAAAATGGAAAGAGTTCGAAAATAGAGATTGAGATATTTAATGGGGTAAAGTTTTGAGTTGTGGAAGCTCAAGATGTAAGATATTTTGGTAGAGAAAGATCAATTGATTATTATAGATCCAAGTAATGCACTCATGGAGATGTTGACACACGAGTAGACCAAGTTGGATTAGAAGGTAGAGATTGCAACATGTTTGAATCTCTAAAACTTAGTGTTACTAAATGTTTCATGAAAATTTAAGTGAAGGTATTATGGAACAAGTTAGAGGCTTTGAATTAGTCTAAGCCTTTGGTGAAAATTTTGTTCATGTAGAATAATTTGTACAACATGAGGATGAATGATGGAGACTTAATGACAAAGCATCTGAATGCCTTAAATACCATGGTAAGCCAGTTAATGTATATTGATATTAATATTTCTAATGAAGATAAGTGTATTGTATCCATAGGTAACAATGCAACTACTTTATGTTTTGATGATGTGGTGTCATCCTTATTTTCAAAGGAAATGAAATGGAAAAACATGGAAAGTCAGAGTTCAAATTCCTTATGTGTAAGAGGATGTTCACATGATAGAAATAAAAATAATTCATCATGTGCGAGATCTAAATATCCAAGAATATATATATAGAGAGAGAGAGATGTTGAAAATGTAGAAAATAAGGGAACTTCATGAAGAATTATAGATAAAGAAAACATTGAGAAAGGAAAGTGATATAATGATGGTCCCACCAAAGAAGAGAAGACATCCATAGAGTAAGGAAGGTATTTGTACATGGATTCTTTGAGAAAAATTATAGATCATGACATATGGTTTATCAACTTAGGTGTCTCCTTTCATACACTCCCCACAAGGAGTGGTCCTGAGAATATGAAAGGTATGATAGATATGGAATTTTCCTTTGAGATGAATCAAATCTCAAGATCATGGGATGAGAAAATTAAAATTGATGATAAAGGATGGAAGAGTCAGAACACCCCTTGGTGTTCTATTGTAATATTCCCAAATGGGAAAAGTAGGAATATAGTGCATAAACATGGAAGTAGCAGTGTAGATCAATGCATAAATGTGAGAGAAAAATATGGAGCCTTCTTATTCATTATAATAGTAGAAAATAGGTACAAAATAATGGGCACAAATCAGATAACAAGATACAACAATCCTCCAATAGATAAACCCCTCAAGATAGAGGTGTTGCTACTATATCAAAATGTAGGAGACACTGCTACAATGCAGTCATAAGAGCACTTATGCAAAAAATGAGTACACAAAATATAAAGGGCTGATATATGCCTCAAAAGATACAACAAATGAATATCAAGGCTCTATATAACGTTCAACAAAGAACCCAAGAGGGTCTCCAGAAAACACCCAATAATACAATATGAGCTGCAGCCATAGGGCTGAAAGTATGTTGCAACAAAGTAAATAAAGAGTATGGATGAAGCTGATATGATAATAAGTATTCGTTCCTCCAATGGATCCTCTGGATGAAATGCTGGCCCCTTCACTGAAAGAATCACTCCCCAAATCACCCATTGCAACTCCTCCCTAGAATAACACAGATCTAGACTAATATTGTGTTTTAGGGGATAAAAAAAATGTGGCCTGGTGCCAAATATATCAATGATGCTCAAGGGCCTTCCTTACTAGCCTCCCAATAGAAATAAACCTTCCTCCAATGATATCTAGCTCAAAAATCACCCAAATCAACCCTCCACAACTTCTTCCCTGCAACACAACACAACCTCAATAGGAACTGCACTGTACCATAAGACTAAAGCTTGGCCTAATGCCTGAATGTGGAAATGTAGTGAAATACTCTTGCTGAGTGGACACTAGAATTTCCCAAAGGATAGAGGTGGGATTCCCGCTCAGGAACACCCTGTGCTAAACATCACTACAAACTTAGTTAAACAGCTGAAGAGAGAAACAAGTCTAAACATAGCATAAAATAAAAATATCATAACATAACATAATCAACTATGGCTTCCATCCTCTTCCTTATATAAGTGGTGAGATTCCTCACCCTTGGCCCCACTCATTAAAGCCATTATCTCCATGCATGAGATCTCCATCCAAAACTGTGTTGTCCCTAAATAAATGTCCACTCCTCCATAACAACACTATTGATTTCGTCAAAGTTGACCCAATATTCATGCTCTAGCCCCTTTTCACACACAAGGGTGCTTAATTAAACTGCTAAGATTTCCTCCTTTCACATTAGGAGTGATTTTATTCCTACTAAGGAGATTTATGGGTCTCCATACCCTCTTATTCAGCAAATTAAGAAGCAAAAGAAAAAATTAATATTCCAACTAGCTCATGGCTAATTTGGAATATTACATCTACACATTCCAGGGATAACTAGAAAATTGATAACTATAAGTAGGAGGAGTGATGCAAGTTTAACTACTATGTTTAAAAAGGAAACCTACAAGATGGTTTGAGAAGAAATATCATCTTTAAGGGGAGTCTATATTGGAACTATATATAATATATTGGGAAGAACTACCAATGATGGGTGTAACACTTCCATTGTTCTTAGGGGTGGAGATGAAGTAAAAAATCCCATTGTCGCTAGAGACAAAACAATACTATGGCATCAAATACTAGGGTATATTAAAGAAAAGGTCCTTAAAGTACTGCATAAAAAAGGTATGGTTGAAGGTATGTTTGATTGGATTAAAGATCTTGATTTCTATGAAAATTTTATTTATAGTAAACATTAGTGAGTAATATTCTCAACGTGTACTACAAGGGCTAAGGTAATATTAAAGTACAAAGTGATGTGTTTGGACATGTTCCTATTCCATCACTAGGAAAATATGTGTAATGGATATTTTTCATAGATGAATTATTATGGAAAACATGGATTTATTCATTGTAGTAAACTTCCAAGATATAATAAATAATTCATTGTAAAACTTCCAAGTTAAACTAAAAACACCAAAATATCTCCAAAAATTCACCATGAGCAATACCAAAAATAGAGATAAGAACTCTTTAGGTAGGGTGACACCATCAAATACTCCTTATGGAAGGAATAATTCTACAAGTCTTGTCTACTACATGACAATGCAATTCAAAACATCTCCAATATATTGATACCCATGTTTATTTATACTTTCTCATGAGTATTCGTAAATTTCGTATGCCAAATACTCCTTATTATTGCATTCTTAACTTCTAATTAGAAAGTTGGTATACGTCTCTAAGTGCATTAAATTCTATTCCCCTTCACATGTTTTTTCCTCATGAAAACATAGGAAAATTCCATATAATATGACCTACTGAGAAATGTATCAAATTGGTACCATGAGTGAGCATCCATCCTAGTGAAATATGGTAATGGGTCCAATTGTATGTAGCCTTTTTTTGATCTTGATTCTATTTTCTTCTTGGGATCCATGTATTCACTGCATTGCTTTGATATCTCCATGTATTAATTTTATTCCTATATGGTGCACCATATCGATTTCCTTTTTGGTTCCATGTTGATCCATGGTAAGTTTTTTTATTCTCATTCCTTTTCCTTCATTGATTATTACAAGCGCCGAGAGGCGCATTCTACAGCCCAGTATGACCCCGATGTGTAAGTATGTCGGAAGCGAAAAAAAATGTCGGCTTGAACAATAGCTTACATAAACATATAAATGAACAATTAAAAATTTATTAAAAATAAATTTAAACGATATAAACTTAAAATATGAAGAGTTTACTAACACTTAAAAAAGAGATATGGTAAATAAATAAAATATGGTAAATACTAAAAATATAAATAAACCATAAGTATGGTAAATAAATAAAACCTCTTTTTATATTACTCAGGAGGTATGGTAAATAAATACAAATATAAATAAACTAGAGGTATTAGTGGTATGGTAAATAAATAAAACCGATTTTTATATTTATTCAATAAACCACTTTATATTTACAAAAACTCAAAAACAGGTTTTATTTAAGTGAAGCCTATGGGACAAATTATTATTAATACCATGGGCCAAATACCATGGGACAAATTATTAAGAATACCATGGGCAAATACCATGGGCCAAATAATATATTTATAAAATAGGTATGGTAAATAAGTAAATATAAAAGAGGAGAGGTAAGGTAAATAAATAAAAATATATCAAATACGAATAGAAATCAAGATCTAATTATATATGAAGTATAAAGGTCAAATACCATGGACCAAATTATTATTAATACCATGCAAAAAAAAATATTATTAACCCTAACATTAATATTAAAATATTAATATTATTAAATTTAATATGTTTAGATTAATACAATATTAAATTTATTATATTGTAATATATATTAATATATCATGATATATGATAGAGTTGGAGAAATAGGGGGAGTGACAAGGGAGATATGGAGATAAATTGAAGGAGAAGGGAGAAGAGGAATGAAGAGAGAAAGAGTGAGAAGAGTGAGAGAGTTAGAGAAGGGCAAGAGAGGGAGAGGGAGACATAAAGATGGAGGTGGGAGAGAGATAAGGAGAGAGGGAGGGAGAAGGAGAGAGGATTGGAGGGTAGAGAGTGAGAGAGAGAGAAAGAAGGGGGAAGGGAGAGAGAGAAAGGATGAGAGGTGGAGGAGAGAAGGAGGGATAGAGAGATGGAGCTGGAGGTGGAGCGAGGAAAGGAAGAAGAAATACATAGAGAGGGAGTGACAAGGGAGAGATGGAGAGAGAGTGTGTATGCTTATGGGTGGGATAAAGATACATAGGAGTGATGGAGACAAGGGGGAGAGAAGGAGAAAGGAGGAGTGATGGAGACAAGGGGGGAGAGAAGGATAAAGGGATAGAAATAGTAAGATAGTTGGAGAGTGAGATAGAGTGATGGGGGAAGAGAGAGGATTGGAGGACAGAGAGAGAGAGAAAGAAAGAGATTTGGGGGGTCAAATAGAAGGAGGTGAGAGAGGAATGATGAGAGAGAGGAAGAGAGTGATTGGGGAAGAGAGGATTGTAGGAGAGAGGGAGAGAGAGAGATAGAGATGGGGGAAGATAAAGGGAGGTAGGAGATAAAGGGAGAGAGAGGAAGGAAAAGGGAGGGGACTTGAAAGAGAGGAGGAGAGAGGGAGGGATAGAAATATGGATTTGGAGGGGGAGAGAGGGAGGGATTGAGATATGGAGAGAGAGAGAGATATGGGGGAAGAGAAAGGGAGGTAGGAGAGAAAGGATGAGAGAGGAAGGAAAGGAGAGGGGACTTGAAAGAGAGGAGGAGAGAGGGGAGGAGAGAGGGAGGGATAGAAATATGGATTTGGAGGGGGAGAGAGGGAGGGATTGAGAGATGGGGGAAGAGAAAGGGAGGTAGGAGAGAAAGGAAAGGAGAGGAGACTTGAAAGAGAGGAGGAGAGAGGGAGGGATAGAAATATGGATTTGGAGGGGGAGAGAGGGAGGGATTGAGAGATGGAGCTGGATGAGGAGAGAGGGAGGGAAGAATAAATACATAGAGAGTGAGTAGTGGAGAGAGAGGGGGAGTGACAAGGGAAATATGAAGAGGGAGTGTGTATGTTTTGGGGTGAGATAAAGAGACAAATAAGGAGATATGGAGAGAAGGGGGGAGAGAAGGAGAGAGAGAGGCATATGGTAACAAAGTTGGAAGGTGAAGATAGAGAGAGAGAGGGGGGGAGAGAAAGGAAGAGAGAGAGTGAAGAGAGGTAGGGAAAGAGATATGAAGATGGAGAGGGAGAGAGGGGGAGGTAAGAATAAAGACATAGAGGGTGAAAGGTGGAGAGAGAGAGAGAGGGAGTGATAAAGAATATGGAGAGAGAGGGAGAAAGGGTAGCAGGAAGGAAGAGAGATAGAAGCAAGAGAGAGAGAGGAGGAGGAGGAGGAGGAGGGAGTGATAGATAGATAGATAGATTGGAGAAATAGAGTTTATGTTTTGGAGTTGATATAGAGAGATAGAGTGAGATATAGATATAGATGTAAGGTGAAGAGAAAAAAAGATAGATGGAGAGAAGGAGGGAGGGACAAGGAAATTGATAGATATGGAGTGAGAGAGAGAGTGTGTATGGTGGGGTGAGATAAAGAGAAAAAGAAGGAGAGATGGATGGATATATAGATATATATGGGGGAGAGAGGGAAGAAGGTTTCCTGCAGTAGATGCATTGATTTAAGTGTAGATGGGGATTTCTAATCCTATTTGATTTCTTGCACTAGATGAATTGATTTTGGTGTAGATGTTGATTTCTAATGATATTTGATTACTTACACTAGATGGATTGATTTTAATGTAGATGATTTCTAATCCTATTTGATTGCTTTCACTAAATGCATTAATTTCAGTGTAGATGATGATTTCTAATCCTATTTGATTGATTTCACTCGATGCATTAATTTTAATGTAGATTTTGATTTTTGGTTATATTTGATTTCTTTCACTACATGAATTGATTTCAATGTAGATTATTTTTAATCCTATTTGATTGCTTGCACTGAATGGATTGATTTCAATGTAGATGGTGATTTCTAATCCTATTTGATTTCTTTCACTAAATGCCTTGATTTCAGTGTAGATGGTGATTTCTAATATTATTTGATTTCTTGCACTAGATGCATTAATTTCAATGTAGATTTTGATTTATAATTATATTTTATTTCTTGCACTGAATGCATTGATTTAAATGTAGATGATTTATAATCCTATTTGATTCCTTGCACTAAATGCATTTATTTCAATGTAGATGGTGATTTCTAATCCTATTTGATTGCATGCACTAGATGCATTGATTTCAGTGTAGATGTTGGCTTTAAATCCAATTTTCCTACTTGCACTAGACTCATTTATTTGAGTGTAGATGTTGATTTCTAATCATATTTCATTACTTGCATTAGATGCATTGATTTTAGTGTAGATGTTGTTTTCTATTATTATTTGATTTCTTGCATTAGTTGCATTGATTTCAGTGTATATGTTGATTTCTAATATGATGTAATTGGATGTATGATGGTACATTAATTTTAAAGTCATTGGATTAATAGTGTGTGTGCAATGATTTCAGTGTAAGCACAAAAAATTATTGACAATGTACATTTATTTTTGTGTTATAGTAATCCAACCTATTAATATTGGAGAGCAAGAGAGATAAGGTATGATGTTTACTACAACAGCTCGAGCTAAATATTTAAATGGTTTATGATTCCAACTGTCCTTTTCAAATAATCAATATGAAAATATGACAAAAGTAACATGGGTGAAAATAAGAATAGTAGAAGAAAATAGTTTGAAATCGATCACAATGAAGACTATTTGTAATTGACTACATTCTTATTATTCACAGTTTCTATCATTCAATATTATTACATTGTCACTTTGCATTCAAAATTTTATTTCATCATTAAAGTTATTTTACAATATTTATCATCTCAACAAACCGAGGTAACTAATCAAATTTAAAATTAAAATGACTCAATAAATCTCAGACATATTTAACATATTTAAAATGGTTATGTTAATATTAGATGTATTTACATATTATTGATAAAATTAAGAATATGTTCCTCATATTATCAATAAATTTTCCTTGGTTGCACACGATTGAAACCAGCCTAGATCCATCTTAACTTCGGATCTCTCAAGCACTGAGAGGGATCAAATCTCTCGAGGTGAAAACCTTTCCTCAAGTTTTGCACTCAAAAAAGAGGTTTTCACCTCGAGAGATTCGATCCTCCTGCCGCTTGATAGATCCGAGTTGGTGATGGACTAGGCCGGTATAACCTATTTTCCATAACGGGGAATAAAACCCTATGTTAAAAAAAAAAAAATTACATTTTCCTTTCAATCTCAAAATTGTTCCCAAGTTGAATTTCTCTGGAAATTTTACATTGTTTTGGGAGTCTGCTCACACGGTGACCTAGGTTCATATACGAAAGTGACCTAGGTACAAAACTCGAGTGGCATAATTTCTTCTAGAAGCATGCACATATGCCAACCATGATCGGGTACCAGAACTAAGTTATTTGTACAAGAACTAGACTAAATAATTCATCATTAGCAAAATCAACATAAAATTCATTTAATATATTATATACTGAGAAAATAATGATTATAAGAAAAAATTGCTTCAAAATGCATGTCAATGAGTTTTAGGTTCAAAGGGATACACATGTACGATAAGATGTTTAATAGGTATTTGCGAGGTAGGTTATAAATGGTAAAAGGCCAAACAAATTGGTTGAAAGAGATGACAAAATGATCGCGCAAAAATACCCCACTCCTTTTTAGACAACATGCATACAAAAAATACTATTTATTCCAAAAAAAAGTGCATGTATTATTATTAATCTAAAATATATATAAAATTTGTTTAAAATACACATTTTTGGGCTAAATTTGTGAGTTTATCAAGTAATTATGTCCTATGTTCATGAAACTATGGAAGGTGTACATTGAATTCTTTGATAGGTTATCTAGACTTGTAAATTATGATATATCACTCTAAGACTTTGACATAGAGTATCTCCTTGGGCATATTTTAATCATCAATAGGTTACCTTGTGCTCAATAGATAACATTTCAAGAATGATAATTGACTTAGTGGTTTCCCATGTGTTGGATGAAAATACCTTTATTCACACTTTTGGATTCATGTAGTATCTTAGATTCCATTTTCATCATTGGTGAAGTTCTCATTTCTATCAATATCTTTCATTACTAACCATTTCTTTGAGGGTATCTTTTGTGCATTATTCCATCTAGTGCATTATAGAAATATACCTAATGGTGTGTGCTTCCATAATTTTTCTTAGTCCTTTAAAATAATTTTCCTTATGTTTCATCATGTTAGATTAAGGGAGTTGCATTAATTTCCTCCTTCCAATGGATATCTTCCCATTTACTTAGACTAATTTGATATTGGATTGGTATCTAGAGCCCTTATGGTACTTTGGGACATGTAGTCATTAGTGGAAATATCCCTCAATTTTGACTGTGGGAGTACATCAACATCCCTCGAATCATAGGTTATATAAGTATTCAATGTCAACACATTCATTCACACTTGTTATATTGTACTAGATTCCTTGATTCCCATCATTCATTATAGTTGGGTTCTCTTATGTTTTTTAACAATATAATCAATGGCCCGTAATAAAAAAATTATCCCATGTTTGAATTCATATCATGTATTCACATGAAGTAATTCACGCATTCAGTAGTTTGTTTTGAAGTCCTTAGGTCCATAGTTTCAACACCTGTTTTATGCTACCATATGAGTTGTATTGGAAAATACCACTTACATTAGTGACTTTTTCACTTTTGGAGGATCATTTTACTCATTATGTTGATTCTGGGTATCCTTTTAATATATATTGAGACATATATCCATTGTGTATCTAAGCATGGCTATGATTTGTTTTGACATGGATCCATTATGTATTCATTTTCATGGCCATGATTACTAATAATATAATATTCATAGATCCATAATGCACTTAATTTGATTATCATGATTTTCTAGACCTCAACATGGTTGTTCTCACCTCTAGAAGATATTTATCTCATACTTGGTCTGTCTTATTGGTACTATTCTAATTTTTTGTTTAGAAAAATATTCTTGGGATCATTTCATCTCTTATTCATAGATATTGTAATGTATTTTAGCTATCATATTCCCTTCTAACCTTGAACACTAAGGGGCATAAATCATAGCATCTTTTTCCACCCCATTATGCCTAAGATGCATTTATTGGCCTTCATCCTCAAGTTTCCATCAATTGTATATTAAGTTTTGTCTTGAGTCTCTTAAATAAACTCCTTTTACAAAGTTGTACACTAATCCTCTTTACCAAACATGTGTAATACACTACTATGCATTGGATAAAGTGTGTTTGCCCAATAATTCAATAAAAAATATGAAATATGTGAAAAATATGTTTTTTTGGGTGGGATTTATGGGTTTCGCACATCAATTACTTCATATAGCCTATGCAATTAGGGGAATTTTGAGGTTTAAAATGGGCCTCCTAAAGAAAATGTACAATCAAAATTCACTTTATGAAAAGCAATAACATTTTAGAGGATGACATCATCCCTAATGGTTGTGGTGGCATTGCTTGAGTTAAAGGTACTTAATTGTCACATTGTCAATGGTGGATAAAAACTCATGGTTAACCATGGTAGTGCTCTAATTACTTTTAAAGTCATAAATTGAAGTACTCATAATAAATTTCATTTCACACTTTTTTGAATAAAATATTATTATTTTCATTTCACACTTTTTTGAATAAATTTTAATTAATAGCATATTCTATAATTAATAATTTATTAATTTATATTTATATTTTATTTTAAGTTATTTAAGTACAAAGTACAAATGCATTAGTTGTGCAATGGTAATGACTTTTTGTTGAAAATTTCATTCAAATTTATAGTCACATCAATACAATATTTTTATTAATTTTATTTTGGTACAACTTTTCAATTGAATTTAATCATGTCTACATGGATTTTGGTGCAAAAAGTGAATTGCAAATTCATAAATATTATTTTATTGGTTTAGCTATTATTTTATTATTTCCTTAGGAGGCCCATTTTAGAGCTCAAAATTCCCCTAATTGACCAACTATATTTTTGTTGTGTAAATAAGACCTTATACTAGAGGAGAAAAGAAGCATTTTTATGCTACTAAATTCTTGATTAATTCTACAAGCAATTGATGGTTTAGTACCAAGATTTTAAGGTCATCTTCCACTATGGATACCCCTATATCTTGCACCCTATCTCATCTTATCTTGTGGTTCAAATTTGAGACCCATTATCTTCCTCATCCTTTCTTTGATATGGGGATTTGAGGGATAAGCTATATTTAGTGGCCCAAGAACCCATTTGGAGGTTCTAGGAAATGCCAATAACAAACATTAGGTGCCTTTGTTTCAATAGTTTTCATTCAATTTGAGTAGTGAAATAAATCTTTTCATTCCTTCCTCAAATTATTTGCAATTTATTCACTTCATCACATTTAGTATTAGTATTTGATAGGTTACTAACTTTGTTGATCCTAGTTATTCAATGTAGTTACATTCAGTTTCTTCTTTCTACCATTTTTCTTTTAATATTTTGGTTTTTTGGTTTTCATGCCAATGAAGGTTCAATATTGAAGTGGAATATCAAAGTAGATACTATCTAGTGGGATCACCTCCAACCATCAATAGTATAGCTAGTAAGTGATCCATAATTTCTCAGTAGTTACTACAATAATTATGCCCACTACTTTACGATTGAATACAATTTCTTCTTGATATCAATTTTTCATGACTCAAACCCTATCATAAGATAGTTATAAAAATGTGTAACAAATGGTGGGGTCAAATTTTGGTAAATTCCACCTCCTATAAATTCACCATATGGCTCTCAATGTTGTCCTTCTTTCAAATATATAATCAATGCAAACATTTTTTTCCATTCATATGTACTGCATGATTCCTTATTTTTATCATTACAATTAAGAAAGATATTATTATTTAGGAATATATTCATAGTGCCAATGCTTTATTTTTTCATTTAAAATATTTTTTGACCTCATCTAGTTAATCTCCATCATCAGATCTCAAAATTTTCAAATGAAATATGAAACTTTTATTCATCCTTGTGCAAAATGGTTTGTCATTATTAAGTTAGATATTCCATAAGATAGGGACTAGATTTTTTCTTTAGGACCCTAAAATTGGGGAAAGTCTAGTTTATGCATGAATTCACGGACTCACTCCTTTGATCCATTGATTGATATTTTAACCTGCACTCTAATTTGATTTAGAATCCTGAATCCACATTTTCATTTCTGGGACCTACACTCTCTAGAAGCTATCAATAAAGGTCTTGGAAGATTCTACTTCAAAAGTGTGGAAATAAATAATTTTAGCATATTTTCATATGCTTGAATATGCTCTAAATTGGATTTTAGCATTGGGTTTCTTGCATTTAATTTTGATGGGAGAAACTACTCATGGAGTCAAAAGTTGGATTATGAAAAAAATTCCTTTTGTTGAAGATCCCATTTGAAAGAAGGCGCCATGCAACACAATGCTCTAAATACTAAAGGAAGGAAAATGATTGCTAACATAAATCAACTTGGTGGAAGGACTCTAATGAAGATAATCAACTTATTGAAAATGAAGTATCACCTAATTTCACTCCTCCTAACTAAGGGTCCAAAGAGGTTTCCTTGAAAAAAATTGTAACATGATAAAAAAAAGTATTCAACACTTCACTTGATAACCAAGAAAGGTCCATCTATTTTGAATCTTCCATTGGATTATCTAAAAGTGGAAAAAAAAAACAAACTAATGATGCATAAATGGAACCAAAACAAATTAGGGTCACTCCTTAAAAAAAAACACCCTCCACCTAGGCAAGGCTTAGTACAACATATATTAATAAAAAAGTTAATTTTAAGGAAAACATGTTTTTCAAGCAAGTTGGATGGATTAGGCTAAAATAATTAAGGGAAAGAATAGCAAGGACTTCATCAAATACAAAGGAATCATCAAAAACAATAATAAAGAAGAATATTCCCCTTGGGGAGCTCAACCAATGGTAACAATAAGTTAAGCCTATAATCTAGTTTATTCATACAATCTAGTTTATTAATACAGCGTTTTTGTATTTTTGTGTTTTATTAGGTCAATAATTTGTTAAATTTACTCGTAAGAAATATACACATGAAGTTTTCCTAAATATAATTATTTTAAGTACTCGGAAATAAAGAACTAAATTTTTTTTCTAAAACTTAAAGCCAATAATATTATATTATTGTAACCTGGTTATGAGCCTTCGCTGTGAATTTTATTAATATAATAAATTCCTAGTTCTAATTAATAAAAAAAAATTGCATTCTCAAACTTTAGCTGTTGTAAATAGACATGAATCGGAGCATGGTGAATATTAACATGAATCAATACAAAATATGACAACGAGAATGGTTGACAACCCTTTCCCAACCTTCTACCAATGACTGACGGATTTGGGTATGTATTGTAATTATAGAAAAACGTTAATCTAAAATAAATACGGAAAAGGATATAATATATACTCAATGTTTTATTAATGATAATTTATATATTTATGGATATATATGATAAAGCTTTAATTTATTTCAAAATATGATAATTTTTTATTAATTCAAGTTATAAAAAACATTTTAGCTTTCATATAGTGTGGTATAATCATGAAAGAACAAAATAACATATGAGTTTAATTATTATTATTTTTTCCATTTTAAAAAAACCCATAACTTTATTTATATATTATAAAAATTACATTTTAGATGCTTCTATGCAGATAATTATTGTTACAATAAAAAGAGAGTTGCATACATAACACTATCTTGCATAATCCATAAATTCTATAACAATTACCGTATCATATATCTAACTTATTTTCCTATATGAGATTATATTGTCCAAAATTTTAGATACTTTGTAGTTATATTAATTGTTTTCTAACCCGTGCGAAGCTCAAATAAAACTTAAAAAGATATATATAACCTTTATAGAACATAGCATAAGTTATTTATATAATCTTTCATCCAACCATTTTATATGGCCAGTTCCTAGAATGGAAGATGAAAGTATCCTAAGGTGAGGTTACATTATTTTCAGTTATCTACCAAGACATTAATGACATGTTGTTTGCATCTTTTAACATCCCTTATGTATTAACATTTCTTTATTAACATTTCTTTATCTATAAATATTTGAGAAGGTATCATGGCCAAATGACTTTCCAACCTTTAGAACCACTCATGAAAGGGATCAAAGTAATTTTAGTGTATGATATGAATTGTATAATTATATTATCTATCACATATATTAATTTTTTCAAAGTGGTAGAATGTTGGGAATCATTTGGTTGGGTCCTTTTTATTAGTGGGTTTCAATTTGGAGAATTTAGATCCAAAAAATTTTGGATCCATATTTATGAATTAAATGACCATTTTTGGGATCATGCTAGACCTTGATATGATATTCTACACTTAAATACCTTTCCAATGGTTAAAGAATCATGCCAATTTAAGTTCGCATCAAAAAATTATACCCACTGCAATTTGTCCTATTGTGTTTGTCCACAATGGCATGAGTGGATGCCACGTCATCCATCATTATTCATGCATATTGGGCTATTTGGGTGTGGAATATGAAGAAAAAAATAGAAGTTTCTATTGAAAATGGACCTATCAAAATTTAAGGGGGTCTCCCTAAAATGCAGTCCCAATTAGACCTAACACCATTTGGGATAGGAGACCCATCTAGAGTACAACCCGACCGTCATCTAATTAAATATTTTCCTTGGATTTATTTTTCAGCAAGAGAGAGAATCACATATGTGCATTTGAAAAGAAAGCAAGTTTTCTTGGTGAATGTTTAGTTGTAGATTCATCAAGGTTCTTCTACTACAAAGGGGGGAGAAAGTGAGCCTCTAAGAGAGAGGTAATAGTACCACCCTAAAAAATACACACATAAACATGAATTCTTAATATAACATCCAATGGAATAGCCCACAAAGACGTGATGATTATTACAACCATTACAACACATTCTCAATAGAATAAGCACTAAAATAAACGAAATAGTTCAACTACCTGCGTACTGGTGAAAGCAAACATGAATCATAAACATTCACATAATCATCTTACAAACATTCAGAATCCATGTATTAAAATTGTGCTAGCCATGAGGCTTCAATTATTAAGTCCCAAGATGCATGAATACAACCAACAACACTTGCTCCAGTAGTGGAGCATTACAGCCACTACTTGTTCCCAAAAAGTACAAACTTATCTCTCTTATGTATTATGGGAGAAGCCAAGGTTAAAATTCACTTACATGAGGAATGAGTATTTATTATAACTTGAGGAGTGACCTTTCATATCCTCATTACTTTTGAATTTCTAACTTCTAGTGACCTTTGGACTTATACAACCCTTGAAGATCCAAATGAATTTTGGAATTACATATTAATTTTGGTATTACATGTCCGTTGGACTTCCATGAATCTTGAGTTCACACATGACTCTTGGACTTCTACTTGTTTTTCCTTTACAATGATTAAAATATTACATGTTGACTTCCACATCATCCTATGATGAAACTAGACACATCATCATATTAGATGACTAGGATTGATTGTGACTGATGACATCGACCTGCTTTAGTGATGACATAATGACCACTATGTCTTTTCTTTGTTCATCTTCTAATCTTGGTGCTTATACCCTCCGAAGGGTCTTAAGTCTTGGAGTATTTAGGGTTCTTCGATCATCAATTTTCAGGTGTGTTCTTGGCTCTTTTTGTGCTTCCTTTTATTATCCTCTTTGCTCGATATTCCTTGTGTGTGCTTTCTATGAGGTCCCTAGAATACGTGTTTCTACAATCACTCATGATGAGAGAATATTAGTATGAAAATTTTTTATGCATATTTTCCTATTAGTTCTTTTTTTTTGTGCTTAAAATGGTAAAAGAAGCTTCAGGGCATAAGGGATCACTCTGAAAGGATGAAGGACTAAGAGGGGGAGCTTCAAGGATTAGGTATGTGCTCATGCGTTATAAGGAAGAAAAAAATCAAGGAAGGGTTCATGTCGCAAGTCCGAAGGATGAAGGGGAAGGCTTAGGTATTCCCAATTTTTCTATACTTTCAAGGGAGAGAGGGAGGGTGTAGGGTGCACTCCTAAAGGCTAAAGGCTAGAGCTTTGTGTATTCAGGATGCGATCATGAGCTCAATCTGCCTCACGAAGGGAGATGGGCACACTCTTGAAGGCTAATTATTTGGGCTTTATGCCTTCAATGTGCGCCAGTGCACTCAAGTAGTTCAGTAAGGTGCAGGGTGCATAGGGGAAGGCTAAAGGATTGAGCTTTGGGTCTTCGAGGTGTGCCAATGCGCTCAAGGAAGACTTAGTCAATTTGGAGGTTGCACTTCAAAATAAGGAATGGTATTCATTCTTTTCCAGTCCACCTAACTCTTCTAGAGGGCATAGGGCGCACTTAAAAACCACGAAGGGTCTCTCATCAAGGATACGAAGTGTGCTCATGCACTCTTGCTCTTAATGAGATCCCTTTACAACTGAATTTTTTCTAAGTCTAGATTATTGGTCATGAGGTCAGCAAGATTAAATCTAGACATAAGACTATGGGAGAAACATACTAACTAGTCAATAAAAATTATAAAAGCTTAATCCACAATGAATATACATCAAAACACCACTTTATGCACATTTCCCAAGTACAAACAGTGAAGTGTGTGCGACTACAACCTGAAAGTTCCATTTTACAACCAAAAAAGGTGTTATGACCATGAAAGGCATATAAGATGTTATAATCTATGTGATGACACTTGATAACATTCAATAACACTTAAGACATATCAAACAACACAAAAATACACTTTATGACCAAGGCGGCATTTGATATGACAATAAGGTAGGCTCAAAAATGCAAATGTAGTGAAAATTTGGAGGGTGTTGTAGCAACGACAACATTCAGCGACACACTCGGTGGACTTCAACTTCTCTATCAAGGAATATATTTCAATTACGGGTCAGACCTTCAAGAAGTATTTATTGCCCCAAGTTACCCATTTCGACCCGGTTTCATACATAGCATCCTCTCTTTTTATCTACTTACTTGAACTCACACAAATATACATAGTATCAAAATCGGTTCAATTTAGGAAAGGGTAATGTGCACGATGTGTTTATTCTATTTAGAGTATAGATTTTTCATCTCTGATATTACTCCACTACCAACAGGGCTGGAACGTACTCCGATGAAGTCACTTCTGGGGAACAAGTGTTGCTTCACTGCTAATGAGCCTAGACAGTACCCTAGTGAAGTCACTTGCTTCACCTCCCTATGTAGGAAGCCCTTCTCTAAGTTTCACGCTTTATTGATTTATTTAATATAAATTTACATCGACACTTATTATTTTCAATGCGTCGAAGAGGGATCATGACTTATTGAGAGAATAGGTTTCCCCTTCGGAGAAGTATTTTAATACTTTTGGCCCATGTTTGATCGCTTTAGATTTTCCTCTTATCCCTTCTCTATTGGATTGGACAAGCATTAACATGCAAGTAGATGCACACTAAGCTTATCAGTTTAGGTGTTAGCATATGCACAAATATAATAGGTTCCCTCAAGGTTATTGTATTGGATAAATCATATTTTCCATATGGACTTACCTAAACCTATGGAATTTCCTAAGCAAATTAGGAGAATAAATTGAAACCCAAGCATTTAAAAAGTCACACTTCTCTTTAATTGCACTACAAAGTGTTTGGGACATGCCCTTCACACACAAATATTATTTATGTACAATGAACGACAACAAGACATAACATGACATGACTACATAACATATGCACTACTGACTTTAAAAAAAAAACACACATAAAAATATGTACAGGAAGTGCAGCTCATAGCTGCTACTGAAAATAATGCTTAAGGTCTTATCCATTTACGAGAAGGTGGTCAATCCTCGCATCCAAATATTTCAACTTGAAGGCGTTGTGGTCGAGCCTCTCTTCGATTGTGAATGGTCCAATCCACAATGGTTGAAACTTAGTGTGTTTACATTTTTCCTCATGGGTTAATCCCATTACAGAACCAGGTCACCCACATCAAATATATTTTCCCTTGTGGATTTTATGTCAAGCCAGTGTTTTATATGGCTCTTATGTAAGACAAATCGTTCTATGGCTTTGAGCCTCTCTTCCTCGAGTTTGAGTAAATTATATATCCCGCTCTGAACTACTAGGAAAGGTTTTCCTTGTGTCTCTTGAGACAGATGCAATGATATGAGATACAATTTTTGGTGCAATATATCTTCTTTAAATTACACTAGAAAGAATGGTGACGTTTTCAGGGATGGATTTTTGTTGAAAATGCAACAAGAAAATCTAGTTTTGACTTTTCCTTGGTTAAACTAGACTAAAATTCAAATTTCAATTTCAGTAAAATACTTAGAGGTATTTAACTGAGGTGGCATGGATTTTTTCACTCAGTTAAATCAATTAATTCGAGTTGGAAAAACTTGAGTTCGGTTCAATATGATTGACTTCTAATTTCTAGCAATCTATTTTAGTTAAGTTGAGTTATTATTAGTTAAAATAGTTCCAACTATTGGAGAAACTAGTGGAGGGTCAAGTTGTGCAGTGTAACTTCAATCACACTCAATGGTCATCTAATTAACTAATCAATCATATCAAAATAACTGATGCATGTAAATAATTCAAGTGACCCGATTGAGATTGGAGTTCAAGGGCAATGTACTATCAGTTGTAAACTAGTCCAAGTTGTAGAGGTGGTGCATGCAGTCAAAGGATGGACCTACAAGAATTGTGAAATCCAATTTAGGAATTTCCATGAAAAATAGGGGATAATTCATCAATTAAAATCACAAGGAAATAGGAGCTTGGACGCTTGAAAAATTGGCTAAGTATTGGTTAGGTTTAGTCAGTCAAGCATAGGATAGAATATATAGGTGCAGGTTGTGCTTAAGCTTGAGAAATCATATTGTATTCATTTAGATTCTTTCATTAATGCAGTAAAAATAGTAAGTATTTTTGATTAGTAGCTTTCCCCTAGATAAATATATGTGTTTTTGTGTTGAATCTTGAAGCATGTTAATGATTTGTGTTCTCAATCATGAATTTGCTTCCGCGGATCAGTAAAGTAAATTATAGCTTTGTGATTTAGTAAATTTAATGAGAAATTTAGAATTTACACATTAATTTATACATGGTATTGGAGCTAGATTCACTATAGAGAATATATTTGGAAGTTTTCATTGCAATAGGTTTGAATATGAAGATCAGTGTTACAATTTTTCTCTATGTCTGAGAAGAAGACATTCAATGGACTCAGGCTTGAGTATGCTTTGGAAGTCACCAAAAAATTTGTTGCATGGAAAATCCGCATGGAGGAAGTATTGGATGAAAATGGGCTGAAAGAATACATTAATATATATATAGAAAAAACCCAAGCATCTGATGCCCAAAATATTTCTCAGTGGAAGAAGGATGTCACCAAAGAGAGGAGAATCATATTCCAGGGAATATGTGATCATCATTAGGGGAAGTTTGAGGTCTAAAATGGGCCTCCTAAGAAAACGTACAAAAAAAATAAAATTTATAAGAACCAATCGGATTCAATCTGATGATGTAAACCATGGGGGATCATTCACCATTTTTCGAGTAAAAAAGTAAAAATATTAAAAGATAATAAAATAATAAAACTACTTTTTCAACTCGTATTTTCAACTTATCTTCCTAATGGTTTACTCAAATTTCAAGTGGAAGTATCCGTTGGATGCAAAATTTAATTACTCATCTAAGGAGTACACATGCTGGATACTTTCGACGGACCCTTCTTCACAAAAAACGAGAAATACATGAAAAGATGATTACAAACACTTTTTTCATGTATTTTTCGTTTTTCGTGTAGCATGGTCCATCTAAAGTATGAAACATGGGTAATCCCTGGATGGGGAATCAAATTTGAATCCAACGGGTGTTTACGCCCAAAATTTGAGTGAACACGTAGGGAGGTAAGTTGAAAATACGAGTTGAAAACAATATTTTTTTTTGTTTTTTCCCTCTAAAATTTGATGATTTGATCTAATCTTATTTTATTATTTCTATTATTATTTTATAATTTCCTTAGGAGGCCAATTTTAGACCTCAAAATTCCCGTAAAAATTTTCTCTAATCTCCATGGGAAAGAGACTTTGTTTGCGATGTGGAGAAAATTGAAAGAGTTGTTCGAGAACAATTGTTACCACACGAAGTTAGCACTCAAGGAAAAGCTTCGAAGTATCAAGATGAAAAATAATGACACAATTCCATATTACCTGAGAAAGTTTACACAATGTTATGATGAACTTGGCAGGGTCAGTGTTAATTTCCCTGAATAATATTTTATAGCTCTAGCCCTCTTGGTCCTTCCCAAGAGTTCGCATAGCTATTAAGATTCAGAAAATGGTAGAGAGAAACTACCAAGTTGGGAGCGATTATGGTTCGATCTCGTACAAGAAGAAATAAGGTGGAGTAACAAACATGGGCCTTCATCCAAGGGAGAGGATGAGGAGAAATGTACCTTGGCTAGAAAGGAAAATAAAGGGAAAGGGAATAAATCCAAATCCAAAGCATAATATAGTCAAGGGGGAAAGAAGAAAGGCTTGTCCAGAATCAAGTATTTTCATTGTCATGAATTAGGGCATTATGTCATGAAATTTCCACACAAGAAGACAAGCAAGAATACCTCACGAGGAGTACTAGGTGAAACTTTAGCTTTACAATTCAAACTTGACTCCACCCTCATTGCATGCATGGAAATCACGGTGATGGGAAGTGTTTGGTATCTCGAGAGTGCTGCCTCATTCCATATGACTAGGAATAGATATTTTCTCAGTGACTTGGAGGAAAAATATTTCCATATGCACATCGAGATGGAAGATGATGGAAGGTACAATGTGACCGGGATCAATACAGTCACCTTTCAGAGGAACTCAATCTCCCCTATATAGATCAAGGATGTGATGTTTGTACCAGGTCTAAAGAAGAATCTAATTTATGTCGTGGTGTTGGAATACCATGGCTTCAATGTGATATTCAAAAAAGGAAATGTAATCCTGATACACATCGCCATGGGAAAAGTGAATTAGATAGGGGTTTGAGTGAAGAACCTCTATAGGATGGATGTCGAAGACTGTGCTTCTTTGAGAATAAATGTAGAGAAGGTGCAGAGCCAAGATGTTGGTGAATAATGGAATAGAATATTTGAACATTTTATCATGTATATTTGACTATGATTCATCAGATCAATGCAGGACCTTGCCAAAGGATCACTAGAGTAGCATAACACATGCAAAGGGTGCACCTTGGGGAATTACACAAAATCCACCTTCAATGACCAGGATATCAGGGCACGTGCAATCCTTGAAAGAATCCAATATAATGTTTGTGGACCTTTATCAATAGCCTCCACTTCCAAGCATAGGTATTATGTTATACTTGTATATGATTTCTCATAGAAGTGCTAGACTTTCTTCATGTAGAAGAAAGACCATACATTCTCCAAGTTTATTGAATTTAAAGCACTTGTTGAGAAATTAACTGGCAATAAATTTAATGCTCTCAGGATCAATAATAGAGGTGGGTATGTGTTGAATGAGTTTAAAAATTTATTTTAAAAGGAAGGAATTCAATGGGAGTTTACAACACCCCACAACCCACAACAAAATGGGGTGGTTGAGTGGAAGAAAAAAATTATTGTGGGAGAAGAAAGGGTGATGTTGCATGACCAAGGCCCACCTCTGCACTTGTGTGCTAAATCATGCAACACAACGGTATATTTGCAATAATACACGAAAGGAGTATTTTTCACGGAAGAAACCATATGTGTCACACTTCATGATTTTTGGATGATTAGTTTACTATCATGTTTCCAAGGAATTAAGGCAAAATCTAGAGCCAACAGTAGAGTTTGATATATTTCTGGGGTACAACAATACACCTCACAACTATCGTGTGTACCTTCCATCTCTCAAGATGATTTTTTTCATAGAGATGTGAAGTTCAATGAGGAAAAGGAAATGAAATGTTCTCTTGAGAGGGAGCTTTTGTTGCATGCATACTAAGAGATTTTGACTCTAAAGAAAAAACCTCAAGAAGTTGTGGAGCAGCTACAAGTAGAGGAGCAGAGTGGAGACAACCACTCAAGAAAATACGTCCAGGGAAGGAAGAAGAAAAACAAGGGAAGCTAACATATTATTATATAGGATGCTAGAGAGAATGTGGGAGCACCCACAACATAGCACAGGGAGAGGAGGTCATCGAATCAATACCCTGGCTACATGGCTCTGATGACTGAGCTAGTAGAGACAGAACCGACCTCTTTTGAGGGAGAAATATAGAAGCATGCATGCATTGATGCTATGGTAGAGGACTATGACTCCATTGTGAGAAAAAGTGTTTGGGAAGTGGTCCAAATACCGGTAGAAAAATAAGTGGTAGGTTCAAGATGGCATTACAAAGTAAAGCATGCATTAGAAAGAAACATAGAGAAGCATAAGGCCGGATTCATGGCCAAGGGGCACTCTCATGTTGAATGGATTAACTATGAGGATACATTTGCTCCTATAGCAAGGTACTCTTCCATCAAATAAATTCTCCCTCTGACTACACAGACAGGGTGGAAAATCCACCAGATGGATGTGAAGAAAAAAATCGTTAATGGAGTTATTGAGGAATAGGTGTACATTGAAAAACCTTAAGGTTTTGAGACCTTTGAAAAAAATTCACATGTGTGCAGACTCAAGCGAGCATTGTATGGGTTGAAGCAACCACCTTGTGCTTGGTACACCAGGATTGATAGCTACCTCCCTAGGTTGGGCTTCACCAAAAGTGAAGTGGATGAAAACCTTTACCACATTTTGGTAGAAGGTAAATTGTTGATTATTGTCTTATATGTCGATGAATTGATTTTTGTCGGCGATGAATATCTTATCAGGTCTTGGAAGGAGGACCTTGAAATAGAGTTACAAATGAAGGAAATGGGTCTCATGCACTATTTCCTCATTTTGGAAATATGGAAAAGAGAAGAAAATAATTTGTCTCTCATCGAAAGTATTCCAATGAGATACTTCATAAGTTTTGCATGGACACATGCAAACCCATGGGGACTCCTCTAGCGACAAACTAGAGGAAAGATAGTGTCACTTCAGGTGAGGAAGTCGATGCTACCATGTAGAGGAAATTTGTGGGTTCACTCATGTATTCGGTGAACAAAAGACCAGACATGTGTTATGTAGTAAATTAATTGAGCCAACCCATGGTTTGACTGACCAAATTATTTTGGAGGGTTGCTAAACATGTACAATGATACCTCAAAAGCACCACTTAGCTTGGACTATGGTACAGATGAACAGAGGGAGTGAGGCTGCAAGGATTCATAGATGCATATTAGGCGAGGAGTTGAATAGACTAGAAGAGCACTTTAGGAGGAATTTCCTGTGTTGGGTCAACAACAATTTTTTGGTACAACAGGAAGTAGATATTTGTTGCACTCAACTCAGCAGGAGAAGAGTACATGGATGTCGTTATTTGGTTTGATGATGGATCCTACTGTGGTTTATTGTGACCATCAGAGTGTATCAAACTCTTTGAGAATCCATTTTTTCATGATCGATCCAAGAACATAGATCACTGGAACCACCATATATGAGATTGTCTGTAGAGGTAGATCATGTTGTTGCAATACATTTCGAAAAAGGAACAAGATGCAAAATTTTTGTTAAAATATTTATGAAAAGGTAAATTCAAGTTTCATAAAGGCGGAATTGGGGTGGCAGATAATAAATTTATTGCTGAGAGGGAGTGTTGAAAATGAAATAAGAAAATCTAGTTTTGACTTTGCCTTGGTCAAACTAGATTAAAATTTGAATTTGAATTTCAGCAGAATAATTGGAGGAATTTAACTGAGGTGGCACGGATTTTTTCACTCAATTAACTCAATTCGTTCGAGTTGGAAACACTTGATTTCATTTCCGTGTGTCTGATTTCTAATTTCTAGCAATCTATTTCAGTTAAGTTGAGTTATTGTCAGTTAAACTAGTTCCAACTCTTGGAGAAACTAGTGGAGGGTCAAGTTATGTAGTGTAACTTCAGTCGCACTGAGTGTTCATCTAGTTAACTAATCAATTAGCCCAAACCAATTGATCCATGCAAAAAAATCCAATTTCCCAATTGAGATTGGAGTTCAAGGGTAGTTTACTATCTGTTGTAAAATAGTCTAAGTTGCACAGGTGGTGCATGTAGTCCAAGGATGGGCCTACAAGAATTGCGCAATCCAATTGAGGAATTTACCTAAAAAATAGGGGTTAATTCCTCAATGATGTTGAAATTCAACAAGAAAATGCAACACACACACTAGTTTAGTATCACAGGTCACACAATGATGGGTACTAGCAATACATTAGTGTGCTACCAATTTATTAAATAAATTGGAAAATTAATTGTAATATTGTCTCATAACAACTTGTAATAGTTAACTAAGTGTGATAGACTTACCTAGATCAAGAATTTCGAGTTGAGGGTCTAAGGATAGGCATGTAGAGTGATTCTATTATTAACAGGGTCCAGTTGAAGTTTTATCACTAGTGTAGTGTGAGTGGGATCAATTAACTCACAATAATTGAGTTAAAATCAATTTAACTAGTTCTTATTGTTTGATGAGCTAGTGGAAGATCAAGTGAAGTAAAATAGATTTAATTCACCAGTAATGATATACCAAGTAACTGATGATTCACTATTTATAGCTCCATGAATGCTAATTCTGGTGGATTCCC
Organism: Pinus albicaulis; assembly: GCA_034641835.2. Classification (NCBI taxonomy): domain Eukaryota; kingdom Viridiplantae; phylum Streptophyta; class Pinopsida; order Pinales; family Pinaceae; genus Pinus; species Pinus albicaulis. The sequence goes on along the minus strand of JAXQQM020085860.1, from coordinate 106,832 downwards.
AATTGAGACAAAGGTTCAAGGCTAGTAAACTATCATTTGTATTTTAGGGAAACTGCCCAGGTGCAGTTATAAAACTGTGGGAAGCCCATGATGAATTGTGAAATCAAGGAAGGTTGAATATCCTATTTAATATGGATTTAATTAACTAGGGATTGTGTAAGCAGGGTAGGCTGAGGGTAGGGTGATAATTGGCTATGTTTTTTTTCAATTTTGCCTAGATCGGTGTGAAGAAATTGGTAGAGTATATGAGGTTGTGGTGATCACAAATACATTGTATTGTTTCATGATTACTCGGTTGATTATACAATAAATATGGACGGGTTTTTATTAGTTAATTTCACCAGGAATATCTGGTGTTTTTTATTGATTTACTTCTTTCTATTACTTTCATGTGATTGAGCGATTGTGTTTTATATTCCACAAATATTGTAGAAGGATTCAGTATCTTTCTTTAGTACATTGCATGATTGGATTCAGTCCATTGATATAATTTCTACATGGTATTAAAGTGCCAAGAATCACAATAGTGGAGAAGAAATTGAGTTTGTGTTGAACAGTATTCAAATTTACAGGTATTTTCTTTAGAGCTATAAGTGGATCAAGATGTCTTTCAATGGCTTGAGACTCGAATATGAACTCGAGGGCAGTTTGAATTATATTTCATGGAAGGACAAGATGGAGGCAGTGTTGGAGGACAATGGGTTGAAGTAATTCATATATAATTATATTCCCAAGCCTGCAGCAGCATATACCCAACTTCTTGATGCATGGAAGAAGAAGGTAGCAAAAGAAAGGAGAATATTGTAAGAGGGAGTTCGAGATCACATTGTCTCGAGTATCCATGGAAAGGAAACTCCATATGCTATGTGGAAGGCCTTGATAGATCTATTTCAAAGCATCAGTGACCACAAAAAAATGGCACTCAAGGACAAGCTCAGGAAAATCAAAATGGAGAAGGGTGACACAATCCAGAAATACTTGACCAAGTTCACTCAATGTCGAGATGAGCTTGGAAGTGTTGTTATTACTGTAGCTGATGATGACTTGGTGAGCCTAGAATTTCTAGGCCTTCCCAGGAGCTAGCATAGTTACCAGGACTTTGTGAATTGGAGGGAGAAGTTACCATATTGGGAGCAACTTTGGTTAGATTTGGTACAAGAAGAGTTTCGGTGGAATAGCAAGGATGGATCCTCATCCAAGACTGATGATGAGGAAAATTATGCCTTGGATAGTAAGGCAAAGAAGGGGAAGGGGGGGAAGTACTATTCCAAATATGAGACCGGCAAAGAAGGCAAGATACAGTTGAGTTATGCCATAGGAGATTGGGCCATCTACACCATAGTGCTTTGAGGATCATGCAGCAGATTTCTACAGGTCTTCTGAAGGGTACTCTTGCATAGATAGACACATGCAAGGGATGTAGCATGGTGAAGTATAATAAATAAAATTTTCATGAGAAGGAGAACTGAGAAGAAAAAATCCTTGAGAGAGTTCACTCAGACGTTTGTGGACCATTCTGTACACCTTCTACAACAAAGCACAGATATTATGTTATTTTTGTTGATAATTTTTCTAGAGAGTGTTGGATTTTATTTTTGTTGAAGAAAGGTAAGGTGTTCTCCAAGTTCTGTGAGTTAAAAGCATTGGTAGAGAAAGATACAGGGAAGAAGGTGAAGTCTCTAAGGAGAGACAATGGTAGTGACTATATCTCTAATGAATGCAAGAACTTATGTGCTAAAGAAGGAATTCAAAGAGAATTGATTGCACCTCATAGCCCAAAACATAATAAGGTTGCATAAATAAAGAACAGATCAACTATCGGAGTAACATGAGCTATGTTACATGATCAAGGCCTCCCATTGCATCTGTGGGAATATGCATGCAACACAATGGTATTTGTGTAGAACCAGAGTCCTCATCAAATACTTGGCATGAGTACACCAGAGGAGGCTTTTTCAAGTAAGAAAATGGATGTTTCATATTTTAAAACTTTTGGCTCATCTATCTATTGCCATGTGACCAAAGATGCGAGGAAGAATATAGAACCAACATCAGAGGTTGGCATATTTTTGGGGTACATTGATACTCCTGACAATTATTGGGTGTATTTTCCAGCTAAAGGGGTGACAGTTGTTAGGAGAGATGTTAAATTTAATGCAGAGAAATCCATGTGATTGTCCCTTGAGAGTGAGCTTTACTTGCATGCATATGAGGAAATATTAGTTCCAAAGGATGAACCTCGGGATGTGGAGAAGCCACATGATGAGGATCATGGAGTGGCAGAAAACACTCATGCAGATCCATCTATTAGAAATGGTAGGAATCTCACCAGAGATTTTTCCAGATTGATGCTAGATGTGACAGAGAAGGTAGGAGCACCTACATCACAGCACATGCAGAGAAGGTTCCTAGACAGGTACACTAGATACATGGCTCTTATGAGTGAGTGTATTGTGACAAATCCATCCTCTTTTGAGGAAGAAGTGCAACAACCAACATGGGTTGATTCAATGGTTGAGGAGTGTAACTCCATTATTAGAAACAATGCATGGGAAGTGGTCCCAATACTAGTGGGGAAGTCAGTGGTTGGATCCAGATGGAACTACAAGGTGAAGCAGGCAACAGATGGGAGTGTGGAGAAATACAAGGCTAGATTTCTGGCCCAGGGATTCTCATAGCTAGAGGGGATTGAATATGAGGATACTTTTGCACTAGTTGCAAGGTACTCATCGATTAGATCTATCCTTGCACTCTTAACACAGATGGGATGGTAGATACATTAGATGGATGTAAAGAAAACCTTTCTCAATGGAGTTATTGAGGAATAGGTGTACATTGAGAAGCCATAAATTTTTGAGACCTTTGATAGGGAGTCACATTTGTGCATACTCAAGAGTGCATTGTATGGGCTGAAGCAAGCACCTTGTGCTTGGTACACCAGGATCGACAACTATTTCACCAGGTTGGCCTTCACAAAGAGTGAAGCGGATGCGAACCTATATGAGATTGTGGTTGATGGTAAGATTTTGATTATTGTAATTTATGTAGATGAAATTATATTGAAAGATTATGAAAAACTCATAACTTCTTGCAAATAGGATCTAGCAAAAGAGTTTGAGATGAAGGACATGGGGCTCTTGCATTATTTCATAGGCTTGGAAATATGGAAAATATATGGGGAGCTATTTGTATCTCATAGAAATTATGCCAAGGATATTCTGAGGAAGTTCCACATGGGGGGCATCAAAACCATGGAGACTCCTCTTGCAGGTAACTGGAGGAAGGAGGATGCTACTTTTGGTGAGGTAGGGGATGCTACTATTTACAGCCATCTTGTGGGTTCACTTATGTATTTGTTGAACACATGACCAAAAATATGCTACGCAGTTAACCAGCTTATTCAAGCTATGGTTAATCCTACCAAGCTCTTTTGTAAGGCAGGGAATCATGTGTTGAGATACCTTAGGGGCACTACAGAGTATGGATTATGGTATAGATGGATAGAGGGAGTGAAGCTTCAAGGCTTCACTAATGCAGATTGGGCAGGTAGTCCATCAGAGAGGAAGAGCACATCATGGCGCATCTTCAACATAGGATCATTAGTAGTTTCTTGGTATAGCAGGAAGCATAGATCATTTGCACTTTGTTTAGCCGAGGTAGAGTAGATGGCAGCTATTCGGGTTGCATGTAAAGCCATCTAGATGAGGAACATACTTGTTGGTTAATTCGGTCATCAGATGGATCTGACGATGATACATTGTGATAACCAAAGTTGCATAAAAATCTCGGTTAATTTATTATTCCATGACAGATCGAAGAATATTGACATCCGGTACAACCATCTTAGATATTGTGTTCATAGGTGCATTATGCTGTTTCCATACATTCCCATGGAGGATTGGGATGCAGATATCTTGATGAAGGCGCCTGCGAAGAGAAAATTTGAATACCACGAAGGCAACACCGAGGTAGCAGATAATCCCTTTCCTGTTGAGAGGGACTGTTGAAATTCAACAAGAAAATGCAACACACACACTAGTGTGAGATCGTAGGTCACCGAGTGATGGGTCCTAGTGATACATTAGTGTACTACCAATTTATTAAATAAATTGGAAAATTAATTGTAATCTTATCTCATAACAAATTGTAATAGTTAACTAAGTGTCATAGACTTAGTTAGCTCAATAATTTCAAGTTGAGGGTCTAAGGATATGCATTTAGAGTGATTTTGTTATTAACAGGGTCCATTTTCAATCGTAGCACTAGTGTAGTGTGGGTGGGATCAGTTAACTCACAATAATTGAGTTAAAATTAGTTTAACTATTTCTAACTGTTTTATGAGCTAGTGGAAGATCCAGTGAATTAGAATAAATTTAATTCACCAGTAGCGATCTACCAAGTAACTAATGATTCACTATTTATAGCTGCATGCATGATAATTCAGTTGGATACCCAGTTGAGACAAAGGCTCAAGGCTAGGAAACTATCAGTTGTATTTTAGGAAAATTTCCCAGGTGTAGTTATAAAACCATGGGAAGCCCATGATGAATTGTGCAATGAAGGAAGGCTGAATTTCTTATTTAATAGGGGTTTAATTATCTAGGGATTGTGTAAGAAGGGTAGGTTGAGGCTAGGTTCATAATTGGCTATGTGTTTGTCCAATTTTTCCTAGATCAGTGTGAAGAAATTGGTAAAGTGTATGAGGTTGTGGTGATCACAAAAACATTGTATTGTTTCACTATTCCTTGGTTGATTATACAATAAATATGGAGGGTTTTTGAGTAGTTTCTTTCCCTAGGAATATCTTGTGTTGTGTATTTATTTACGTATTCTCTTACTTTCATGTGATTGAGTGATCATGTTTTATATTCCACAAATATTGTAGAACGATTAAGTATCTTGCTTTAGTACACTGCATGATCGGATTGAGTCCATTGATATAATTACTACATGGTATTATAGATGTGTAGAGATTTTATACAAATGAAAATTTCAAGGAAACATGCTTGGAGGTTTGAAAATTTGGCTAAGTATTGGTCAGGTTCAGTCGGTTAGGGAGAGGATAGAAGATACAAGTGAAGACTGTGCTCAAGCTTGGGCAAGCATATTGTATGCATCCAAATGATTTGATTAATTCAATATATATAGTAAGGGGTTTTGAGAAGTTTATTTCCCCTAGATAAATCTCTATGTATGTGTATTGAATCTTGATGCACGCTAATTATTTTTGTTCTCGATCATGAATTCTCTTCCGCAGATCAATAAAGTAGCTTCTAGTCTTGTGATTTATTAAATTTCATGAGCAGTTTGGAATATACACATTAATTTATACACTTTGGATTTATTCTGTCAACCTGTAGAGAAACAATCAAAGTAGTATTTTGGTTCTTCTATTTAGAGAAAATGGTATTTTTAATTATGTGAATAAGATTTTAATTTTTTTATTCAGCTAGACCATTTCCCCAAGGATAATAATTACATGCATGTTTTAAAACAATCTCATTTTACAATGAAAATTCATGAGTATTAATGATAAAAATTACATTGCATTATCAAAGACAAGTGGCGTAGGAATAGTAAACTTGGTTATGATGTTTTGTTGCAAAAAAAGAATTACTTCCTAGTCATTCACTTGTTTGAGAGGAACTGCCTTTGATAAACAGGTGAAGTGATATGTTGTTGTGAGGATATATCAGTGTTTCTTTAACAAGTGGGGAAATATATATCCGATAACATCAAGGATCCATTGTTGGAAAGGTTCTTCAACTCCTACTAGGAGCTGTGGGGCGACTAACCTTTAATCACGACTGACGCATTTTTGACAAGCTTAGCACTTGTGGACATAGACATGCGAATATTAAAAAAGAGGGGGCCAATAATAAATAGTCCTCATAACTTTATTTGTTGTAGTGGCACCCATATATTGGCCACATGTCGATCCACTGTGTAAGTCCCTAAGAAACTTCCCTGTATCTTGGGGCTCAAGGCACCTTAGCAAAAATCCATTCTGGTGCTTTCGAAAAAGTACTCCATGAACCAATTGATATGATAGAGCCTTTAAAAAAATTTCCCTTTTATATTTATTCAATAATTCCAAGGGAAAGGTGCCATGTTCCAAAAAGTTTTGTAGATATGTGTAACAAGGCGATGTGGATGTGGACGACGGAACATGATCAATATTGTACATTTCTATTTCTTTCTCTCATCCTGAAAGATCGTATTTGAGAGAATCCTTTGATTCGGCTACTAGTCTGCATAGGTTGTGACCCTTTATAGTATGAATTGGCTTGAATTCCGTATCATATTCTTGAAGATAAGTCACCTAATTATCCCTATTCTCACCTATCTCTTACTATACAAGAAGGGTTCTCACTGCTGGATGAGGTACAAATATAGTTGTATGTGCTTTAAGTAAATAGAGCTTGAAATATTTCAGTGCCTTGTATACTGCATACGCTTGTTTTTTGATTGTAGGGTAATTTAATTTTGGGACTTGTAGAGTAGCACTCATAAAAGAAATAGGTTTCTTATTTCCTTCATTTTCCTTCCGAGTTAATATGACCAAAATTGACAAATTCAAAGAAAATGTATAGAGCAAGAAATATTTTCCCTAATATGGACTAAATAGTATGGGTGCGTCGACAATACCTTGTTTTATCTTAGCGAAATCATCTTTCTCCAGTTATGCCCATATATATAATACATATTTTATAATCATTTCCTATACAGGTTTCACAATTTTTGTGTAATCAGTGATGAATTTCTTGAGGAAAGTTATTTTTCCTAAGAAAGACAGAATCGCTTTCTTATTCACCAAAAACGAGATCTGTGTAATAGTCTTGGGCCTCTTGGGATCAATCTTGATTCCACTCTTCGCTATGATGTGCCCTAGTAGAATCCCTTCGAACACACCAAAGACACTCTTCTTTGCGTTCAAGGAAATCCAACACTTTCAACACCGCTTGAACATTTGTTTTAGATGATGTACATGATCCGAACTTTTCTTTGAAAAAATAGTAACATCATCTAAATAAACAACAACGCTTTGTCCTATAAGGAAACGAAAGGCGTTCTCCATCTCCCTCTAAAACTTTTCATGATCCAGGTGGATATTGGTGATCACCCACCTATTCCACTTTTACCCCCACCATTGTTTCTTTCAGTTTTTTAGTTTCATTAATTGTAGCACAATTTATTATTTTTGGTAGTTATTCAGGTCCTGAACTTCCGGAGCCATTTTTAGGCCCTAAACAATGTTTTTTTTGGAAAATCACCACTATAAAAGGTGATCTTCTGACTAGACATTCACTATTGGTAGTTTTAGTCCTCAGATAAATCTTTATAACGAGGTATCATGTGTGTCATGTTAATGTCAGTATTTTTATCTTGCCACCAGTGATCAAAAATTATCTTTTCATATCATATTAAGGTTGCATTTTGAAATTACTGTCATTCAATTAGGTCATAATGCAAAAATTTGGTCACTGATTAAGGTATTTAGATCATTAGTACTGCTTTCACCTCCATGTTCAACGGACATCATCATAGTCAGGTCATTCATTGTTGAAAGATTCCTATAGCCATCATGGTCATCGTTCAAATCATTCTTCCATGTTGTGTCATCATTAGGTCATAGGGTCAAAATCATGAAAATTGGCCATTTCACCATCAAATTCATATTTTTAAGGAGTATTAATAGTCAAATGTTTTCAAAAATATTTTAAAAGCATTTTTTTTATCTTAATTATGATGGATTATATCCAACTAAGTTCTAAGGCTCCAGTTCAAACCATAATCTGAAAGTACATGGTGGGTCCACTACACCACCAAAGGAGAAAATTGATTTTCAAAGCTACAAAGAAACTAAAACTCAAGTTTGTTTTCTCATTCCACATTGAAGAGACATCTCTCTACCAAGAAAAATCACTCCCACTCTCACAAAGCCCATTTTATGCCATCAAAACACAAGTTTCCTCTTGTGCTATGATTTTTCCAAAAGGAGCTGTGTTTTCCCAAGGGTACCTAAATCATCATTTCAGAAAGTTTCTTAAACAATTTAAGGTTCCAAACTATAATTTCCAAGTAAGTGGCTTTGTGTTTACCATATTTGTCTCTGAGTTTTTCTTGGAAAGCTCATTTCCCTCTCTTAATGTTTTGACAGCATTTTTCTTAGTTTCATGACTTCCATGGCTAAACCATCAAAAAAACGTGTATCCCAATGCTCTTAAACCTTCCCATATCCTTAATATACCTTCCTAAACAATTCTCATCAATATTATCCCTCAAAATCATCATTTTTCCACAAACCCTAGCCTTTCGCTACAATTTGACCTTTTCTAGACTAGGCCTATGCTTTTCCCTTTTGAACCCCTTCTCCTCACTTAATCATTGAAATTACACTTTCCCCTACTTCCTAACATCCCTCACTACCTCCAAAAAATTTCCTAAAAATTTAGAATCCCCCTATCCCCTTAATTTCCGTCATTATTATAAATTTCCCAAATCCCTTGTTTTTCCTACACTAAACCCTAATTTCCTCTCCCATTGACCTAGTGTTTGCTATGGAATCAGATACATGTAAGTAGAGGATGCATAAGGGAGCTTATATTGGATAATATGAGGCCATTCTAGCTCATAAACATCATGTTCCATCATTTTTCAAGAAGTCATTCCAAGGGGCAAATCATTTGCTACACATAGGGCCTGTTTTTCTTCAATGTTTCTGACCAAATGGAGATGTATTTCACAAAAATGAAAGAGGTTTTTGTTAAAAATAGACCAAGGAAGAAAAACCTCCTTAAGGTTTTACGTAGGTGTTATGGTTTGGGATAAAGTCTAAAAATATAGTTGTTATACGAGAGTTGTTGCATTTCTGGAGTAGTCTTGGGAAAATCAACTTTTCTCTCTTTTGGAATCTCCCAATGACTTTCTTGATGAGTCAAAGGATAACTAGAAATATCGCACATTATAGTAATCTATCATGAGCTCAATTTGGAGTTCAGGAAGGCCTCCAAAATTGTCCTGCAAGAGCATGTTGTGCTTTTTTCACCCCCATTTTGCACTTTTTGAATAATCTTGGGAGAATTGAGTTTTGAGGGGCTATACTTTATCATTTTCCATTGTTGATAGGTCCATTGTGTACCAGAAAGAGCGATATATCCAATTAGCTATCATGATTTCCATTTGGATTTTGAGAAGTCATCCAAAAGTGAGATAGAATATGGAATCTCGCTTTTGCCAAAGGGCATTGTGCTTTCGCTAGTTCACTGATATTTTCCAGATTTTGACTTTTTCTTAGTTGGTCAATGGATTGAATTATTTTTTACTGATATAATTTATTAATTTAAATTTAATTATGTTCCTAAATGTGAGAATAGGAGATACATTGGGTAAAAGTGTATTTTTGGATAAATGAATCAGTTTCACCAATTTTAGGGATGAGTTTGTTGACCTCCCTTGTCTTTGGGTTTCGAGTTGAACACTTTGGGGATGAGTTCCACAAGTTATGGATTCGACCCCTCAGAGTGGGAGAAGTAATTTCCAGACTATATCTTTCATTCCTTTGAAATTGCAATGGTTGGATGTTGTTGGATTGATTAGTGAACACTATTGTAATCAGATTTTTGGCAAGTAATAACAGACTGAGTTAAAGCTATTTTGATGGAATTATTGTGGTAAAGTGATCTAAAATTGCTTCTTCTTATGTTTTTAAAATGTGTTAATGTATTTTTATTTCATTTTCATTCCATTTATGAATGTAATTGTTTCCTAAGTCTGAAAGATAGAATTCATTAAACTTCTGTTATGTTTTGGAGGAATAGTTACAGTTGTTTCATCTTCTTCTAGTAGAAATTAATTCATATCTCTTATGCTCTTTTCTCAAACCCGAGTAGTCTATACCACTCCATAAAGATATCCTTTCTCTTGAACTCCTTACCTACCTTGCTCCATCATATCCCTACAATTCTGGTCCTTTTTTTCCCTGACCTAATTTCTTCCCTAACCTATTCACCATCCAACACCTCAAAATTAAATCAATGAAATCCCCGTGCTACAATACCTAGCCTAATATCTCATTTATCTAGTCATATTTACTAAGATCCATTGGAGATATCCCTCTCCTGCCTAGTAGGGCTAGCTACTTGGCGAAATATTGGCTTGTGGTTACCTTTTCTCATCTCTTCTTAGCCTCAGAGATCCAGTGGAGTGATAACATATTGGTGACCATACTAGGAAAGAAAGTGACAGATCTTCCCTCAGACTACAATCATCAAAGTTTAGATCTGGTTGATGATGGTGAACAATGGTAAAATTTTCATGAAGGTTGACTCATTCACCTGGTGACTCCAGTGTCAAAGAATCCAAGGTTCATAATTTTCATGGCGACTCCAATTTTCGAGAACCGATAATTTGAATATACTTCTTGATGACTCCATTGTTGTTAAGATGAGTTCTACTACAATAAAAAATACCAAGTATTCTCCTATGCATCGATCTAAAATCCCTATATTTCCAAATCCTATGCCTTATGTTGGTTAGTTTACACATCTTCCCATATTCAGATATGAAAGGAAAGATGATGTTGATCTGCATTTAGTAAAGTTTCATGAAAATTTCTGTGGACTGAGAGTTGAGTTTCTTGAAGATTTTCTCATGAAATTTATTATGGCTACTCTTGAAGATAAACATAGGGTACGGTATTAAGGGTTACTAGAAGGAAACTTATGTTCTCTTAAATATTTCCATAGGATGTCTTCCAAAAATTATGTGAATTCTAATATTTCTTTATCTCACCTACAAAGTTGTTGTGATTATAGTGAAGGTTTTATTTCATATCTTGAGGGTATTGATGATATCTAATGCTTGAATGGTGGAGATGTAATTTAAGCTTTATATGATTTTTCCCTTCAGCAAGAATCTGAAGAAGCTGGTCACTTTTATAGATAAGATCATATTTAGCATATAGTAGCTTCCCCTTTGCTTGAAGATGAAATAATTTTCATCTTGATAGTAAAATGAAACCATGTGAAATAAATCAGCAGTGTAATGAAAATACATATGCTCCTTTTCTTGAGATTAAAGAAGATATTCAACATCCTTGTGAATCTTTAGGAGGGAAAGAAGACAATTATTGTTTCATCCAAAGAAAGAAAAGAATAATTTCTCCTTTGACTGAGGAATAAATAAAGCAGATTCTAAATTTTCAAATCGATATTCCATCCATTAAGAATGATGATTTTATTATACAATATTGCCAGTTTCCAAATGATTAAGTAAAGGAGTGTAGTGATAAAGAAGAAGCATTTTTATAGCCCCTTACATATACAAATATTTCTCAGGGTTTGGAGAATGAAAATTCTTCTGATGAAAAGGAGTTTGTCCCAGATCCCGTAGATGTGGACACTTATGTTGTTAAAAATATTATGGAGGATCATTTTGCTAATTTTCTATAACCATATGGGAATAATGCTTACTCATCTACTTTTTTTTATACACAAAATTTAGTGCTTCATGATTTTCAAGCTCCCTTCGGTAGTATTTTCCAAGCATTGGAGAAGATGAATTTTTTCTTGTTTTTTAGCATAAGTCTTGGTTTCAGTTTTTATTATGAGTTGCCTACATTTACATCACTATGCCTGCTCGAGGAAAGTGAGAGCAGAATTTCAGTAAGTAGTCATCTGTTGGATTGGTTACAGTAGAGGGATCATTTCACCTAATGGGAACAGTACCGTTGGAAAAATACCGAGAGGGGGGGGGGGGGGGGGTGGAATCGTATTTAGGATTTACCTTTTTCCTTTTTCATTCTTTAATAACCCATACGCTACTTTAATGAAACAGACTCGCGTATATACGCGGATACCCTTTACAGAACTCGCGTATGCACAGAGATATTAATAAACAATCAATTCTTCACTTAGATCCTTGCATTTATTCATTCATCAGATGTTTATATAGCAGTAAACATGTGCAGTAATAACAGAATGAAACATCACACAAAAGCATCACACATGAACACCATGATTTTTAGGTGGAAACCCAAGTCGGGAGAAAACCACTGCTGCCGTTGTCTCAGCCTTCAATATTTTATTATAGAGAAAACATCTTACAATCATGTACTGGTGCAGACTTATACCAGCACGCAGGCACCCACCTGCAGAAGGCTACAACCTTCTCTCATTTACTAGCCTCACCTGGAAGGGAGAAACAACCCCCTGCTCTCTTTTACCAGCCTCACCTGGAAGGGAGCTACTACCCCTAATCTTAGCACCAGCCTCTGCTGACAGAAAGCTTCTACTTTCAGACTGAAGGCTTCAACCCTCAGATCCACTGCAGACCACGTTTCATTAATTTTCAAACTGGATCCAACAGCTCCAACACAACCCTTCACTCTTCAACAAACATACTTTGCCCAATGCTACAAACAGAACAGTGAACCCACTGTAACTAGAATATCAGAGTTAACCCAGACTTCAGAACAGACATTCAGAAACACATTCAACTTTGAGACCCCATTAATTCAGATTCCATACGTGCTTTTAGTATATCATACCCGCGTATGTACGCGTGTTTCATAAGACGATCCCGCGTATTCTTCAGTAAATTCTTCAAATAAAACCTAACTGCCCATACGCGCTTTTCCCTGAACAGAGCCGCGTATACACGCGCTTTTCACGAAACTAACCTGCGTATGGATCTATAAAAGATAAATTTGCGCAACAGATCAGATCTATGAACTTACCCATAATTCTTCAACTTCTTCAACTGATTTGCACCAGGTCTTCATCACTTCTTTTCAGATCATCCAAGAGATTCACCATTTCAAGATCTAGAGATCTTGAACCTTCATTGTGTTCATAGATGCATCATAGATTCAGGTCTATCAATTAAGAGCAGAGTTTAACCATGCAGATATACTTCAGAGTGAAGTATTCATTAAAGCCCGGACACATGCACCCACACTCCTGATGTGCACAATGAATTTCTTCTCTTTATATAGGTTTACCCTTTTTCAATACCATGAGCCAAAACTACATTACTTCCGATGGTATTCCTGGACGGGGTCACATAGACGAATCATTACTCAATACAATGGGTCAATACCATGGTGGTTACCCCTGGTTTTGCACTTTATGAGTGCTTTTTGCCCATACGCGACTTGGCATGTTATTTCTCGCGTGCATACGCGACTTCTCCTAGACAAAACCGCGTATGCCTTGAGACATACTCTTTTCATCATGTTCTAGCACATACTGACATTCATTCCATCATTACCTTCTGTACTCATTGTATATACATCATTTAACAAGTTCATCAAGACATATTCCATCAGGGACAACTTCATCAAGTAGGTTGCCATCATCTTCATCAAGTGGGTTGCCATCAAGGACAACACTCAGCATCATATTGCCAACAATCTCCCCTTTTGGACTTGATGGAAACCACGATGGTGTTTGATCACCACAACAGATAGATACATTAAGAATACAATGACACCATGTCACTCTTGACACCATTCTTTCTCTTTATTCAAACACCATGTCACTCTCCCCCTTTGACATCAAGGGCAAAGGGCGGACCAAAACCACCACAAGGTTTTTTTTTTCTTTTTTTCTTCTTGTAGAAAGAAGCATTCGGGAGATCTGATGTATACTGAAGTGACCATGCCCCCCCTGAGTTCATGTTGAACCTACAAACATATTTTTCAATGAAGTACATGACTCTATGACCTTCCTATCACCAATGACTCATACTTACATTAAATATCCATCCAAGTGGATTTACATATGAGACTCAAATACCCAACCAAGTGGGTTTACACATCTCAACTCAACTACCCAACCAAGTGGGTTTACAAATTTGACTAGTCCTTACATGACTGAATATTACAATTTTACATCATGGGTCTCAACAAGACCGTTTCATCAAATTACAAATATGACTTTTCATAACCAATATCCAAGAGATCTCAAGAGAGAGATCACATTTCAGAACCATCATAATGCCAACAATGCATTATACTCAGCAAGGCTAATGCTCCCCCTGAAAATGTGCATCCAAGTCTCCTTTCTATATGACCAAGGCTCCTCCTTAGTTTGTGCAACCTGAACAACTTCAACAGCAAGTCATCAGCAAAAATCTCTGCATAATTTGTCTGAATCATAAGACTTCCATCATATCCAAAAGATATTCTTCATCAAATAAGCAATCCGGGCACATCCATAATCTTCAACATAAGAAACCTTGTATCATGTCATCATCATATAGAACTGAGATATAAACAGATACAGTGCCAATAATACAATCATCAGTACTCAGACTGATGCTCCCCCTGAACTGGTACTCTTGATCTTCAGCTGCCATATTAATTCTCTTATCATTAATTCATATGCGACTGTGTCTGCGGTAACTCGTGTGTATACGCGACTTTTGTTCACATAACCCGCGTATGGAAAGTGAAGCATAGAAAGTTTCACATTCCTTCATCTCCTCCTGAACTTGTCCTTCCTGTACCTGTCTTCTTCATATCAGATGCTCTGTCAGAGATACATATAACCATAATAATCAAACAATGCTGCAAAATGCTGACCCCAACCAAAAATAGTCAGCAACTATCTATACGCGACTTTCTGGTCATATACTCACGTATATATGCGACTGTGTTTCAGGAAACCTGCATATCCTATTTAAACTTCTGAATTTATGCAGATTTGTTCTTTTGACTGGCAGAGAATACTCCCAGCTTCTGTCTTAGATACTTGAACGCTTCCCTGGGCAGAGGTTTGGTAAAGATATCAGCAACGTTTTCTTTGGAGGGAACATACTCCAACTTCACCTTTTGTTCAAGCACTTGTTCACGTAAGAAGTGATACTTAATGGGAATGTGCGTGGTCTTTGAATGCATAACAGGATTCTTTGAGATACTGATGGCACTTGTATTATCACACATAATGGAGATAGGAGAAGTACATTTGATTTGAAAATCTCCCAAGGTTTGCATCATCCAAAGGAGTTGAGTGCAACAAGATGCGGCAGCCACATATTCTGCTTCAGCAGTAGATAAGGCAATAGAACTTTGCTTCTTACTAAACCAAGATACCAACCGAGGCCCCATATAGAATGCACCAACACTTGTGCTTTTTCGATCATCAACATTTCCTGCCCAATCTGCATCAGAGTAAGCATGAAGAGTAAGATCAGCATTCTTTGGATACCATAGTCCAAAGTCTTGAGTTCCTTGCAGATATTTGAATATTCTTTTGACAGCCTGAAGATGAGACTCTTTTGGATTAGCTTGGAATTGTCCAACAATCCCAATAGCATGCATAATGTCCGGTCTAGTCCCAATGAGATAAAGTAGACTTCCTATCATTGATCTGTATTCTGGTTGATTCACCATGGGAGAATCATCATGAGAACTGAGATTGCATCCGGTTATCATTGGTGTACTTACAGGCTTGCATTCTTCCATGCCATACTTCTTCAAAATTTGCTTAAGATATTTTGCTTGTGATAGGAATATTCCATCTATAGTTTGATGCACTTGCAAGCCAAGAAAGAATGTTAGTTCCCCAAGTAAAGACATCTCAAATTCTTGCTGCATAACAGAAGAAAATTTTTGACTCAAGGATTCTTCATTACTCCCAAAAATGATATCATCAACATATACAATCACAATCAAAAGTTTGTCATGTTCAATTTTTTTTGTATAAGTTGCTATCAGCAGACCCCTTTGAAAATCCTTGTTGATGGAGATATTTGTCAAGACGATAGTACCATGCCCTTGGAGCTTGTTTGAGACCATATAGAGCCTTTTTAAGTTTACAAACAAGATTTTTATCATTTCCCAAAATGAATCCCTCTGGTTGTTCTATATTAACTTCTTCTTCAAGATCACCATTGAGGAAAGCAGATTTGACATCCATTTGATAGACTTTGATTTGTTGAGAACTTGAAAAAGCAAGAAACATTCTTATGGCTTCAAGTCTAGCTACAGGAGCAAAAGTTTCTTCAAAGTCTATACCCTCTTATTGAGTGTACCCTTTGCAAACCAATCTGGCTTTGTTTCTTATAGCATCCCCATTTTCATTTAACTTGTTCTTGAATATCCATTTGGTTCCAATGACATTTTTATCATGTGGTCTTGGTACCAATTCCCAAGTGTGATTCTTTTCAATTTGATCAAGCTCTTCATTCATGGCTTGAATCCAACATTCATCTTTGCTAGCTTGATTGACATTTTGGGGTTCAATTGTTGATAGGAATGCCAGATAGCTAGAATATCCCACAAGAGTCCTCCTTGTTTGTACACCCGATTCCTTGTTTCCTAAAATTTGAGATTCAGGATGATTCTTTTGAACATATCTGGATGGAGCTTTTTCTGATAAATCATCTTCAGGTTCTTCATTGGATCCACTGTCTATATCATTTCCATTTGATGTAGAAGGAAAAAAATCACCATCATCTTCTTCTGTTGCTTGTTTTTCTTCTTTAGGAGCTGTAGGAGACTCATCAATGACAACATCAATACATTCAACAATCTTTCGAAGCCTTTTATTGTAACATTTGTATGCTCTGCTTGTAGATGAGTAACCAAGAAGTATCCCTTCATTTGATCTAGGTTCAAACTTGCCAAGATTTTCATCATTATTTTTGATAAAGCATTTACTTCCAAAAATTCTAAAATGCTTTACAGAGGGAGAATTACCATACCAGAGTTCATATGGAGTTTTGTCACTATTTACCCAAACATGTGCCTTGTTGAGAATATTTGCTGCTGTATGTGCTGCTTCTCCCCAGAACATGTCAGGAGTTCCAGAATCATCAAGCATAGCTCTAGCCATTTGTTGAATTGTTCTATTCATTCTTTCTGCTACGCCATTTTTTTGTGGAGTGCTTGCTACAGAGAATTGTCTCTTTATGCCATGTTGTTCACAAAATTCAAAGAATTCATTTGATATATATTCTCCTCCTCGATCAGATCTAAGGCATTTGATTTTTAGGTCTAATTCATTTTCAACCAGTGCTTTGAAGATCTGAAATTTCTCAAATGCTTCATCTTTGTGTTTAAGCAACCCAATCCAACACATTCTAGAGAAATCATCAATAAATAAGATATAGTATTCTTCTCCACGTGGTGAATTTTTCCTCATAGGTCCACAAATGTCATTATGAACAAGTTCAAGAGGCCTACTTGATGATCCTTCTTTGGCATTAAATTGTACTCTGGTCTTCTTACCAAATTGGCAGGATTTGCATATGATACTTTCTGGTAGAGTAATATTGGGAAGACCACGAACAGCTTGAAGTCTGCTTGCTTTGTTGATTTGAGAGAAGCTTAGATGCCCCAGCCTTCTATGCCATAGCCAATTTTCTAAAGATTTGCTCAAGTAACATTGATCTTTGCAGTTCTTCAATACATATAGGTTGCTTGGAGTTCTTTTCCCTTTTATAATAGTTCTACCTGTATCCAGATCACGAACCACACATTCTTTTGAACTGAAGACAACTTCTATACCTTGATCACACATTTGACTTACACTTAACAGGTTATGCCTTAATCCATCCACATACATGACATCATTAGCCTTCACCTTTTCTTTTAGAAACATGGACCCTTTTCCTTTAATTACAGCAGGATTATCATTTCCAAATGTAACTTTATTTTCCTTATCTAGAGCATTATATGCAAGAAGTTTGCTTTTGTCACCTGTCATGTGTCTTGAGCACCCACTATCAATATACCATTGATTTTCTTCACCTTCTGCAAATAACGCTATCCCACAATTTTCAACCTGTAATTCCTTCTTTTTCCATACTTTGGAACTTGAAGGAATATGTTATTTTGGCTGGACTTTGCTCCTGCATTCAGATTCTTCATGGCCAAAGTTATTGCAATAAGCACATTCAACTTCATTTTGAAGAGGAGAAAAGTTGTTATAGGTGTTCTTCTTTGGTTCAATATCCATCATTTTCTTTCTTGCTTCTCTTGTCATGATGGTTTTATATGCAACACATTGAACAACTTTATGACCAAAATTGTGACATGAGAAACATTGTCCATTGAAGTAGAAATTTCTGCAATCATGAAATCTTCTATTTGAATTTACCTGTTGATTGTTGCTTCTTTGAGAGATATCCCTGTTAGTGTTCCTTGTATTGTGATGATCATGCTTTACCTGTAAAGATTCTTTATTCCCTTGTTGAGTGGCTGAATGTAGTAGACCAGTTGTGGCTGCTTTTAGATAATTTGGTGTTGAAGCCTGAGAGGATTCTCTGGTATATCCAAGACCTGTCTTAATCAGAGGAGATCGTTGAACCTTGATAATCTCATCTAAGGTTTCAGATCCTTTAGCAAATCTAAGATTCAGAGTCTTTACTTTCTCTAGTTCTTTTCTTAGACTTACTACTTCACATTCTAATTTTTCATTATGTTTCTTTGCTTCTTCATTCTGCCTTTTCAGAGTCTCTATGATTATTTTACTTTCTTCCAAGCATAATTTGAGTTGATTGTTTTGATCAAGAAAATCATTGTCATCTAGAGCATCCATAAAAGCATCCTTATCGTCTCTAGAATTATTTTCAAATGCCATGAGAAGTCTAATATCTTGTTCACATTCTTCCTCACTATCAGATAACCCATCACTATCTTCATTTGTATAGTAGCTTTTCTTAGTGCTAGATCGGTTCTTATTCCTTCTTGCTACTTCTTTCTCTTTAGCAGATGTTTCTCTATAGGGACATTTTGCAGCATAATGACCAACTCTTCCACAATTAAAACATTTGAAAGGAAGCTTACCTTTGAATCTTCCGGTCCCTAGTTGGAGTCTTCTCACAAAGTTTGCCTCATCTTCTTCTGAGATATATCCTGACCCTTCCGGTTTTTGAACTTCTTTCCCTTTTGTAGAAGTTTTAAAAATAGCTTCTTTGACTTCAGATGGTCCTCCTCTCCTCATTTCATACGTGCTTTTTTCCCATACGCGACTTGGCACATTATTTCCCGCGTGCATATGCTACTTCGTCTAGACAAATCCACGTATGCCTTGAGACATACTCTTTTCATCATGTTCTAGCACATACCGACATTCCTTCCATCATTACCTTCTGTACTCATTGTATATACATCAGATTTACATCATTTAACAAGTTCATCAAGACATATTCCATCAGGGACAACTTCATCAAGTAGGTTACCATCATCTTCATCAAGTGGGTTGCCATCAAGGACAACACTCAGCATCATATTGCCAACAAGAACATATATTAGAGTAGGTTGGTATCATTTTAGTTTGATTTCATTTCATTTTCAGCAGCAAGTTTCTTTCAATTTAAAATTTTTCAAAGTGTGAAGCGGAGAATCACCGAGGCTTAGAGCCTGAGGTGAAGGCCATAAAATTTAAATGTTTTTCTATTTTTTTCAAAAGCCTTCATTCAATTTTGAGTCATTCTTGAGTCATTTTATTATATCAAGATTTGAGTATTCAGTTTGTTTTTAAGCTTTTGACTCCATGTCCAACAGATAGGCTACTTGGTCTATGGTGTTCTTGACACCTCCAAGGAGCTATCATCCCCCATCTGCAACCAATATTAATGTCATATTTGCATCCTAGCACCAATGATCAATAAATCTATTTTCATATCATATTAGGGTTCCATTCTATTTTTTTTTTCATTCCATTAGGTCATCATGCAAAAATTTGGTCACTGTTTAGGGTATTTATATCATTACTACTCATTTCACCTCCATGGTCAGGTCATTCATTATTGAAAGAGTCCCATAGTAATCATGGTACTCATTCAACTCATTCTTCCATGTTGTGTCATCATTAGGTCATAGGGTCAAAATCATGAAAATTGGTCATTCCACCATCCAATTCATCTTTTGAAGTAGTAGTAATAGTGAAAGGTTTTTAAAAAAGGTGAAAAATCATTTTTTTATCCTAACTATGATGGATTATATGCAACTAAGTTCTAAGGCTCCAATTCGAATCAAAATTTGAAAGTACAAGGTGGGTCCAATACTCCACCAAAGGAGAAAATTGATTTTTAAAGCTACAAAGAAACTAAAACTCAAGTTAATTTCTCATTCCACATTCAAGAGACATCTCTCTACCAAGAAAACCCACTCCCACTCTCACAAAGGCCATTTTATGCCATCAAAAGACACTTTTTCCTCTTATGCTATGCTTTTGCCAAAGGGAGTTATGTTTTCCCAAGGGTGCCCAAATAATCATTGCAGAAGGTTGCTTCAACAATTTCAGGTTCCAAACTATCATTTCCAAGTAAGTGGCTTTGTGTTTACCATAGTTGTCTCTTAGTTGTGCTTGGAAAGCTTATTTCCCTCTCCTAGGGTTTTGAGGGAAGTTTTCTTGGTTTCATGACTTCCATGGTTAAATATTCAACAAAAATTGTATCATGGTGCTCTTACACCTTCCCCTATCCTTAATACACCTTCCTAAACACTTCCCATAACTCATATTCCTCAAAATCATCATTTTTCCACAAACCCTAACCTATCGCTACAATTTGATGTTTTTCTAAACTAGGTCTATGTTTTTCCCTTTTGGACCCCTTCCCCTCACTCAATCCTTGAAATTACACTTTCCCTACTTCATAACATCCCTCCCTACCTCAAACAAATTTTGTAACAATTTAGAAGCACCCTATGGCCTTTATTTCCCTTCATTCTTATAAATTTCCCAAATCCCCTCTTTTGCCTACACTAAACCCTAATTGCCTCTCCCATTAAGCTAGGTTTTTCTATGGAATAAGAGACATATAAGTAGAGGATGCATAAGGGAAGTCGTATTAGCAAGTATGATGCCATTCCAGCTCATAAACATCATGTCTCCTTCATTTTTCAAGAATTCATTCTAAGGGATAAATCATTTGCTACACATAGGGAAATTTTTGTTTCAAAGTACGTTCCTGACCAAATGGAGATGAATTTAACAAAAAGGAAAGGAATTTTTTTCAATAATAAACTAATGAATAAAAACCTCCTTCATTTTTTACACGGGTGTTATGGTTTGGGAGGAATGCTAAAAATATAGTTGCTATAGGAGAGTTGTTGCATTTTTTGGGTAGTGTTGGGAAAATCATCGTTTCTCCCTGATGTAATGTCCAAATGACTTTCATGATGAGTCAAATGATAACTATACATCCCTCTCTTTCCAATAAGCTATCATGAGCTCTATTTGGAGTTCCGTAAGGGCTCCAAAAGTGGTCTGCAAGAGCACGTTGCGCTTTTTTCACCCCGATTATGCACTTTTTGACCAGTCTTGGGATAATTTATTTTTGAGGGGTTGTGCTTGATCATTTGCAGTGCTCGATAGGTCCATGCTCTAGCAGACATAGATATATTTCCAACTATCTATCGTAATCTCGATTTTGAGTTTGGGAGGTCATCCAAAAGTGAGATAGAATATGGCGTTGTTCTTTTTCTAGTTCGTTCATATTTTCCAGATTTTGACTTTGTCTCAGTTGGTCAATGGATTGAATGCATTTTTACTAATGTAATTGATGAATGTAAATGTATTTATGTTCATAAAGGTTACTATAGGTAGATAAATTGGGTAAAATTTTATTTTTGGATAAATGATTCAGTTTCAACAATGTTAGGGATGAGATTGTTGACCTCCCTAGTCTTTGGGTTTCCAGTTGAGCATTTTGGGGAGCAGTTCCACAATTCAGCGATTCGATCGCTGAGAGTGGGAGAAGTAGTTTTAAACCTATATATTTGAATTATTTTAAATTTAAATCATTGGATGTTGTTGGATTTATCACTGAACACTATTGTATTCAGATTTTTGGAATTCTTGTGGTAAAGTGTTTTGACATTGTTTCTTCTTATGTTCTGCAAATGTGTGAATGTATTGTGATTTCATATTAATTCCATTTCTGAATGTAATTTTTTACTAAGTCTAAAATACATAATTCATTAAGCTTATCCTCTTTTTTGGATGAATAGTTACAATTTTCTTCATATTATTCTATTAGAAAATAATTCATATCTCTTATGCTCTTTTCTAAAATCCTAGTAGTCTAGACCATGCCATCAAGATATCCTTTTATGTTGAACTGATTGCCTACCTTACTCCATCTGATACCTACTGTTATGATAATTTTTTCCCTGATTCATTTCTTCTCTGACCTATTCACCATCTAACATCTCAAAATTCAACAAATCAAACCCCTGTGCTACTATACCTAGCTTAATATCTCATTGATCCAGACATATTGACTGAGATCCATTGGAGAGATCCCTCTCCTGCCAAGTAGGGCTAGCTACATGGAAAAATATTGGATTGTGGTTACCTTTTCTCATATCTTCTCAGCCTCGAAGATCTGGTGGAGTGATAACATCTTGGTGACCATAGTGGGGAAGAAAGTGATAAATCTTCCCTGGGAAAAAAGACATCAAAGTTTAGATATGGTTGTTGATTGTGAATAGCGGTCAGATGCATATGAAGGCTGAATCATTCACCTCACAACTCCAGTGTCGAAGAATCCAAGGTTCATAATTTTCATGGTGACTTCACTTTTAGAGAACCGTTAATTTGAATATACTTCTTGGTGACTTCATTGTTGTCGAGGTGAGCTCTACTTCAAGAAAAAATCTCAGGTATGTTCCTATGGATTGATCTCAAATCTCTAGATTTCCAAATCCTATCCCTTATGTTGACTGTTTTACACATCTTCCCATATTTAATGATGAAAATAAATATTATGTTGATCTGCATTTAGTAAAGTTTCATGTACATGTATGTAGACTAAGAGTTTAGTTTCCTGAAGACTATCTCATGAATTTTTTTATGGCTACTCTTAATGATAAAGCTAGGGTATAGTATGAAGGGTTACCAGAAGGAAGCTTATGTTCTCTTAAATATTTCCATAAGATGTTTTCCAAACATTATGTGAAGTCTAATCTTTCTTTATTTCTCTTACAAAGTTGTTGTGATTATAGTGAGTGTTTTATTGCATATCTTGAGGGTATTGATGATATCAAATGCATGAATGATGGAGGGATCATTGAAGCCTTATATGATTTCTCCCTTCAATAGCAATCTGAAGAAGCTGGTCAATTTTATACACAAGATCATATTCAGCATACAATAGATTCCCCTTTGCTTGAAGATGAAATAATTTTGCAATGTGATAGTCAAATGAAACGACGTGAAATAAATGAGTAGTCTGATGAAAATTTATATGATCCTTTTCTTGAGATTAAAGACAATATTCAACATCCTTAAGAATCTTTAGGAGGGAAAGAAGACAATTACTATTTCATCCAAAGAAAACAAAGAGTACTTTTCCTTTAATAGAGGAATCAATAAATCAGATTCTCAATTTGCAAAGCCATATTCCATACATTAAGAATGATGATGTTATTATACATTATTTTTAGTTTCCACGTGGTTTTGAAGAGGAGAGAAGTGATAAAGAAGAAGTTGTTTTAGAGCCCCTTACAGATACAAATCTTTCTCAAGGTTCAGAAAATGCAAAAGTATGTTGATGAAAAGGAGTTTGTCCCGGATCTTGTAGATGTGGAAAATTATGTTGTTAAAAATATTATGGAGGATTCTTTTGCTAATTTTCTACAACCATATGGGAATAATTCTTACTCATCTCATTTTTTTTTATCTAGAAAAGGTAATGCTTCATGATTTTCAAGATCCCTTAGATAGTGTTAGTCATCCATAATTTTTACTATTTGTAGATCACTATAGATTGGTTCTATATTTCTAAAAACAAAATTACTTAATATCGTGAGTTTCAGAAATCTCATTGCCTTCATTATCCTTAGAGAAATTTTTCACTATTCTACTATTTTTTCATTCCATGGTCAACCTACCACTTCTAGAAAAACCCTCATGGGCTTATGCCACTCATCTAAATCCTATTTTTCCCACATATAACCTCATCACGCTATTTTTTCCTTGCCCATCACTCCATTTTCCACCCAGGGTTTCCTACTAGCTTAACTCATGCCCATGATCCCCAAGTCCCTCAAGAATTGATGGTCCCTAAAATATCTTTGTAGAATCTTTAGATAAATAAAGTACATTGGATTTTGGATATTCAATATAACACTTTTTAAATACTCTATTTTTACACTTGAATATTCCAAATCAATTTTCAGTCAAATAGAGGTCAAAGAATACCCACTAGGTCAATAAGGGTTTCATGTATTTCAAGGTCATCATCTCCAAAAAGACTACCATCCAGCTTCAAAATATACACATAAGGTAATGGGCTACCTTGAAACTTTTGTAGAAGTAGTAAGAGGCCAACCAACAGAAGAAATTGGTAAGGTAAGAGGTCTGCTACTCAATGATGGCATCTTGCAGCAAGGGAGATAGGAAAACTAGGGTTTTTTAGGGCAATTTTCTTGGTTTCATGGCCTCCATGGTTAAAACATCAATAAGGCTTGTATCCTGATTCTCTTACACCTCCTCCTATCCTTAATATACCTTCATAAACACTTCCCATCATTCCTATCCCACAAACTCATCATTTTTCTACAAAACCTAGCCTATTGCTACAATTTGACACTTTTCAATACTAGGCCTTTGTTTTTCCCTTTTGGATCCTTTCCTCTCACTCAATCCTTTAAATTCCACTTTCCCCTACTCCCTAACATCCCTCCCTATTCCCCAAAATTTCCCCAAGAATTTAGACAAACCTTAACCCCTTCATTCCCCTCCCTCTACAACACAGTCCTAATTTCCCTACACCAAACCCTAATTTCCTCTTCCAACTAAGCTAGGGTTTGCGATGGAAAAGAGGCATGAGAGAAAAGTATCCATATGGTAGGTCATATCAACAATCATGAAGCCATACCAATGCATAAACATCATGCCTCCATCATTTCCCAAGAATTCATTCCAAGGGCCAAGTCATTTGCCACACCCAGGGCCAGTTTTTCTCAAAATATGTTTCTTGCCAAAAAGAGATGAATTTGGAAAAATTGAGAGATTTTTTCGTCCATCATAGGGCCAAGAATAAAAACCTTCTTCATTTTTACACAGGTATCATTTTTTGGGAGCAATGTAAAAAATATGGGTGTCACTGGAGAATTTCTGCACTGCCAGAGGGACCTTGAAAAACTCGGTTTTTCTCATAGCTGGAGTTTCAAAATTACTTCCTTTATGATTCCCATGACAACTAGACTTGCAGGGCTTTTCAACGAGCCATCATGGAGCCAAATACAACATTGAGAAGTGGTCCAAACCTTGGTTGCAAAACACCCTATTTTTCTACTGAAGTGGCGCTACGCACAGAGAAATGTTTGGATTTTCGATTTTTAGCTAAGATATAGGAGATGTATCAAGAAAAAAAAAGAATTACTAGAAATTATAATCATCAGGCTTTCCAACGAGCCATCACGGTTCCGATTCCGACACAGGGAAGGCCTCCAAATGTCCTCTGCAAAATGGCACTACACACATGAGAAGTTTGGCCAGAATTGGAATAGAGAGATTAAAAAAAATAAAAGAGGCAGAAAAGCATGAAAGCCTTGGATTTTTGGTTGAAGCTTCTCAGCAGGTGTCCAAGACCTCTTGAAGGACCATTCCACCAATTTTGGGCAAAATTGAACAATTTTCTTTTTTTTGAAATTTTCATGCCTTTGTGCACAACACCCTAGGTGCTATGCACAAATTTGGTGCATCCTCAGCTTGAAAAAATTTCTTTTTTGTATTCTTCTCATCACTAGGAGTCTGCTCACCAAATTTCAGATCATTTGGAGCATTTTTGACTCCTCAAAAGGTTAAACAAAATCAAAATTTTGACCTTTCTTCCCCATTTTTCAGACCTGGTGCTGCGCGCATAGAAGTGTTGGAATAATTGGTTTTTGAATATTAAAATATCACCCAATAAATAAAAATTAAGAATTTCTAAAAATTAGACTCATCATGCTTTCCAACAAGCCATCACGGAGCCAAATACGATATCGGGAAGGGGTCCAAAACGTAGCCACAGAAGACCCTATTTTCTATTGAAATGGCACTCCACACAGAGACTACCTAGTGTGTTTTGGACCAAAAGTAAAAAAAACACACTCATTTATTGCAAATAGATATTTTTGAGTTTTTTGGGGCTAATTACTCTAGAATTAGGTGCAAATATTTATTTTGGCATTTATTTCTTAGGATATTATGTTCCTTGGGCCTTGCATGGTCTCTTGGCCATAAATGACATTTATGGTTGAATTTGACATTTTCCTACCATATTTAGGGTTTTAGTCCTCCTTTTCTCCATAAATAGAGCATGAGACCCCTATGTATTTTGCTGGCATTTAATGAGCTTGAAGAGCAATATACATGGTTTTATGAGCTTGGAGAAGAAATTGGTTTTGTGAAATGGATGAATGGCTTGTTTGGCTTGATGATGGAAAAGC
This sequence comes from Pinus albicaulis, assembly GCA_034641835.2. Lineage (NCBI taxonomy): Eukaryota > Viridiplantae > Streptophyta > Pinopsida > Pinales > Pinaceae > Pinus > Pinus albicaulis. Next base: position 80,434 of record JAXQQM020085860.1, on the reverse strand, counting down.
TTGTTTGCAGGATTCCATAGCTTGGTGAATGGTGATGTCTTCTTAACTTGTTAATGTTTCTTGTTCTCATTTTTTTTTCATTCTTCTTGGCTGTTATAAATTAGAAAAGTATAGGTTGATTCATGTTCTTTGAGGCACCTCAGTCCTCCTATTTTTTATAGCTTTGATGTTTTCTCTTTTGGCCATCTTAAGGAATTCTTGATTTCTCCTTAGGTCCACCAAAAATTGTTTTTGTTTCATGTATGGTTAGTATGCTAGCTTACAAGTATGATTCATGGTATGCCCTGCTTATTTGAATTTTGTTGGGCCAGAATTGTAATCTACAGATAAACTACGCTTCCCTAGACCGGTGTCTAGTATAGAACAATAGGTGAAAGACTACACTACCCTTTCTCCTAACTCAAAATAGACATACAAAGAGGATTGGATGCTTACTTGTTTCAGTCACTTCCAAATGACTCCATTTTGTCGCTTCCACTACAGCCTCAACTTCAAGTGGTTTCAAATAGATGAATGCTTCTTGCAAGAAAGAGCACTGAAATAGTAGAAGATACAATAATCTAGATATCTATTCAAGTTAATTAGAAAATCAGTTAAGCATAAACTACATTCATCAACAAAGATTTTAAAACATGGAAAATCAAAATAAACATGGATGCATGTAGGGAAAAACAAGAAGTGCTCTTTATTGATGATAGAAGGAGAGGTTACAACCTAGTGACTGATTCATCGTGACCTTCCAACAGAATTCCTTAGTCTCATCACAACATAAGTCTCTCCACTAGCAGCTCCACAAATCAAACTCTCTACTGAAAATTCTCCAGCATTTCTCTACTCAAATTCTTCCTCCTTGAAAACTTAGCTTTGCGTTCAATTTATTGATGAGATGTAGGTTGTTTTTCAATAAATTGCATTCCAAAAATAGGCAAGAAATGTTTTCCAGTCATGTAGATGTCAAATGGACACTTGGATCTAAAGCATGACACATGTGAACCCTTCTAGAAGACACTGGCCAAATGGAGATTCCATAACAATGAGAATTTCTCTTCTAATGTGACCAACGTGCCTTTGAATGTTGGGAAGTGCTTTTCAGAGCAGCCTAGAATGGAGCTACCTGCATTTGCAATGCACTTAGGCCCTTTAGAGCCTGCGTTGGTGAGCTCCCACATGTTTAATAATAAGCTTCAAACCATGGAAAGGCCTTGCTTTGATGAAAATCTTGTTTGATTCATGAATGTTTCTTGTCTTAGGGCATATGGAAACTGAGATGATAGGGAATTATAGACCCTTTGATCATCAGTCCTGGAGATGCTTCCCAGTTAACCAGGTCATTGGGAATGGTGCCCAAATTGACCTATAACAATTTCCCCCTAAAGCATGAGATCCAAATAATTAGAACATTCGATTGAGATGCTTTACACTATGATGAGACTGGAAACAAAGCGGAATGGTCACCTGGATCAATCTTACAATACATTACATCATGATAAATCCTCTATTGATCATAATTGTTGAGGGTAGGCATTCCCATATTCAGCACATAAAACAATCTAATAACATGTACATAATTCAGAAAGTTGTCTACATTGGAATGTTGCCAAGATGCAGACATCGCCTATAGATATAGGCCCATGTTTGGATGACAATCTATATGTAAGGTCACTGTACAGATGATGTGTACAACAATCCTCAAATCACAGCTTGGATGGCTGAAACTAGATCCGGGGTCTTCTTATCTCATTCACTCGATCATTCGGGTACAAGTCTAGCCATGCGAATATATGATTTGTCGTCAAACATGGAAATACATCGTTTGATTAGCAGCCAATAATGAAAGCTGTTAACAAACACGAGAGAACCACCATTAATGAAAATGGCCCTCAAGGTACTATTGTACATTTCATATGGCATGAATAGATGATTTGATGTCGAATGCCAAACAAAATCTTTCGGTCAAAAATCCAGAAGCGAGGATCTTGTCGATGCTATAACAAGCCTCATGGTACTGGAATCTAATGATTCTAAGTGAACTTCCTGGATATTGATTTGTAGTCAACAGGAAGTCACCTTATTGCAAAATTTGAGTTACTGATTTCAGAGACAAGGGTATGACTTGATATAGCAATTGTCAGGGATGACGGTCATCAAAATGAAGGTTTATGAGTATTGCAGATGGATGAGTTCTAAATCAGTGGATGAATTCTCTTGAACATATTGGTGACACTGTGATGAGTTGGCAACATTGACCCAAAACCAAAGTTAAGGTATGATGAACCATAGGTGTGAATGAACCATCAAGATGATTACCCAACCCAAACAGTCACGGACATGGAGTGAAACAAGTGTCATGTTCAAGAGCGACTTGCTACCAAAAAGAAATTTTACTTGCTTTTCCCAAATTTTCCCCGATCATTTGTCGACTAGTACCTCTTTATTTTTTAACAAGCTTGAGGAGGATAACATTTGCTTGATCTATAATTCAACCCTTCGGGCAAATAAAGAATGAAGTATCACTATTTAATAATTTAACGAGTCTATCGATGAATGAAACTTTATTCTTGCCATGATTGACAAGCCTGTCACTATTTTATGTTTTAACGAGATTAACGACAGTGACAACCCTGTCCTTTTTTATGTTTAGAGAGTCTGAAAAAGAGGACGAAAGAGGACTCCAAAAAGTACTTTTTCGTAAATTTGTCTCTCAGATCCGAAAAAGTGTAAAATGATATCTGAAAGAACCTCTTTGGTCATGTTTAACCGAGGTATTCCTTTTTTGTAAATAATCCATCTCAGTCTGGAAAAGGGTTAAACTTATATTGAGTAGATATGAATTCATTTACTTTAATGAGCTCGAAATGACAAGTGCTCGACAATATTTTCACATTATTGGAGTCTGAAAAGAGCTCAAAGAAGACTCCAGGGGTCCCTTTTTTGTTGTTATAGAAGCTTGAAAAAGAGATAAAAGTGTGCTTCAAATCCTTTTTTGTTTTTATCAAAGCTCGAAAAATAAGGAGAAAAAGTATGCTTTGTGGTCAAGTACTTCATTGAAATAAATCTGCATGACTAATCTGTTTGTCAGTTGTATTTCCTATTCAGAACAACATTAAAAGGATTAAAAATACCCGTTTCATGATAAAAACATAACAAAACCATAGTCATAGAAATAAATTTAACTTGCAACTAATTAAATGACTATATAAAGCAGTTTCACTATTCATTTTTACCATTCCATAGTTACCATTTACATTTTGGAGCTCTGAACCTGATTTTTCCCCTGAACTTCAGTTGCTGATTGTGGTCGTTTCTGCGGATGGATTTCATCGTCGTCTAATCCAGGTCAGTATTAAAAACCTCCTCCTTATTTCAGTAGTCATTTCATTTCCATTCTTTACAGAATTTTTAGGGTTTTGAGGCCCCTAGGGTAAATTTTTCCCAAAATGAGGGAAACACACCCTTTTACATTGAAACCTGCATTGCATAGTAGGTATAGTGAAGGGTACCTACATATGCAATACATTGTCTTCACCTAGGGAGTGCGTTGGGCACAGTTCATTTTTTTTATTTTCAAGATGTGCTCAAAATATGCCTCGTTTTCTGTAATGAATGGTATCTATAGGATCTTCTGGTTGATTTTTAGGTTTCCATTGGATAATAATGATGATTACATGGAGAGAAAGAGAACATGAAGAGCATGATATGATTGTCTTGAATGATTCGGGTACTGTAAGAGCTTTAAGAGATTGCGGGCTGCTTAAGTACTTCAAATTATCGGGAATGAGGCAACAAATAGAACTCTTGGAGTTCCTTGTTCGAGCATGGGATCCAGCGATAGATGAATTTCACATAAAAAATCAAGTGTTGTCCATAATAGTTGAGGATGTGTATTTTCTCATAGGTTTGTCGAGGAGAGGTTTGCCCATTTCACTCACAGGATCTACCGTTGGAGGAGAAACAGTGAGGGATTATGTTATGCAGTATTGTTATCCGGGGTCAGAAGCTGGAAAATATGGAAAAATAAACATCCTTGATGTCAGGGATTTTCCTATGAGAACCATCCTATTCACAATCGCTAAACTAGCTAGCACCGTTACACTCCATGTGGCAAACAAATCGTATATGCAATATGCGTTGGAATATTTAGAGCCAACAGTTTTCAACTGGTCTGAAGTTGTTCTATCTCAAATAAAGGAACAATTGAATAAAGCAAAGGGAGGAAGTTAGAAAATTTTTAGTTATGGTTCCATCCTTATCTCCTTCGCTTTGGAACGGATTCCACTGATGCAGCCACAACATGTAACATTGGATGTATCTAGTCCTATAGATCCTCAAATGCAGAGATGGGTAGAACTCATGGGTCGGCATTCAGGCTAATCGACCATTGTGTTCTCGACTGCATTCTTCACCTAGTTCAAGCGACAAATCATCGCCATCAATGAGTATGCATATGCAGGCATCGACTTCCGAGGAGATCCAAATCTAGTTTTAGCAGAAGGCGCTCAGTGGGGTGCAATAGGTAAGATTGATTTGACCATGTTTTTTTATTTTTATAAGGTTTATACAAATTTTTTTGTGTTTTGATTTCTTTCTAAGACTAAAAAAAATGTTTGATGTAATGCAAATATCGATCACATTCAACCAGTAGAGGAACCAGAGCGCGAAGCAGATGCGCCAACAGAGAGGGTTGTCGGGGGAGCAGTCCTTCAGGACCTTGATATGGTTGAGACTCTTGCTGAGCTCCAACAACACATAGAGGGATTGACCTTCGGAATTCTAGATTGCCGGATCAAAGAGCTTCCCATGCGACTGCAGTGACACACAATTAGGGTTCCTAACCACTAGATGCGATTTCTCCATAGGATTGCTAGATCTATAGTGTGCTATCATGAGCACCACTAGTTTACTTATGACTTTTTGCATACATTTTAAGGTCAGATGACCAACGTGTCTTGGGCACAAATTTTGTAAAAAACCTATAACTATCTATCTATATGTTTTTAGAGTTTTTCCTATGTTTAATGCACAATCCTATTCAATCATGTGACTGTTTTCTTTACCTATGTCACAAATTTCTATCTAAAACTTGATTAGCTAATGAATCAGTTAAAGTGTTCAGGTTTCTAGAAATGTGTTGATATTGAATTAAATCAAAATGTCTCTCCAAAATTCGAAATCTTAGGAAAAATCTAAGAAGTGTTTGATTTCTAACAGTATAAACACTAGTAAGTTGTAGTACCACAAGTTGTGAGTCTAACTTGATGATTATGCGGTTAATACCAAATGAAATGGCATCAGAGAGAAGTTCGATCAACGCGCTATACTCAGCGATATTGTTCATCGATATACCAATATAAATCCCTTGAAAACTCACTAAATCGTCGTTCAGAGCGAAAATGGCCCACGCTACATAGGATAGATTCTGCGTACTATGACTAGCACCATCAGCATATCCAACAAATGGTTCTGAAGATTCAGACATATACCATAAAATGTAAAGCGGATTACTAACGTCAAGAAAACTCTAAAAAAAAAATTAATATAGTGAATGAAAATCAACAACATATAAACAATATAATACAAAAATTTACTACGCTCATGATTAAGCATAGTAACGTTTAAGATACAACCCATTTCTAGGTTGCGCCAATGGAATCCCATCGTAATAAACTAACTCATAGGCGCCTTTAGCAAGAACTCTTTTGACAATGTAGGGGCCATGCCATAACAACTCGAATTTCCCTGTACCTTATTTATCATCTTCCTGGTCATAAACAAGGACCAAGTCGCCCTCTAAATAGATGTGAGGCTGGACATTTTTGTCATGTTGCACCTTTATATGTCTCTTATGCGCTTCATTTCCCAATTGGGCTTCACGACGTGTTTCATCTAGATGGATGAGGTTAAGGAGATGTGATTCTTCTTTAGAGGTGTTAGGTAACAAGTCTATCACGAGTTTTAACGATGATATTTCGCATTGGATTGGTAAGATAGCTTCCAGACCATACACCAATTTAAAAGGAGTAAATCCGGTAGCGTTTCTCACCAAGGTTCGATACGCCCAAAAGGCAGAGTATAGTATCAAGTGCCAATTCCTTTTACGGACTCCTATCATTCATTGAAGCATTCATTTAAGAATTTTGTTAATAGCCTCAACTTGTCCATTCAATTGTGGATAATAAGGAGTAGAATTATCATGCGGAAATCCTAACTTGGTTTTCAATTTAGACATCATATGGTTGAAAAAATTCTTCCCATGATCCGTAACTATAGCTTCTGGGACCCCAAACCGTGAAATAACATGGTTGAAGAAAAACAATGTAGATGTTTGTCCTGTGTTGTTGAATGTAGGCATTGCTATGGCCCATTTGGTAAAATAGTCGACTGCAACAATAATATAACCGTGCCCCTTGGACGAAGGAGGGTTATAGGTCATGAAATCGATACCCCATTTCGTAAGTGATCGAGCAGAGACAATAGGATGCATTATTGATGGTGGTTTGCATATTTTATGGTCATAAATCTCACATGCATGACAACTTCTGACTGCGAGGATACAATCTCTAAAAATAGTAGTCCAAAAGAAACCAGCACGGAGTATCTTCCGCGCGGTAGCATAACCAGATAAATTTCCACCACAAGCCCCAGCATGACAGTCATTTAACACTTTTTTGGCCTCCTCATGAGTGAGCCACCTACTTAAAATGTTGTCGACACCACGACGATAAAGTGTATCGCCGACGATCTGATAATATTTTTCTTGGTATCAAATACATCTCTAATCAGAGTGAGAGGTATTAGGTCAAAAATTTTGGGTTTGGAGATAAATTATAAAATACCCATACCAAGGATCAAATGATCCGATCAGAAAAAGAGACTCGTCTGGAATAAATGGTTCCGACATAGTTGCAATACTATCACAGGGAAGGTCATAGAGAAGCTCAACCAAAACTAAAGACTTCTTTGACTTGGATTTGGTAAATTCCAAATCAAATTCCTACAAAATGAAGATCCATTTTGAATATTTTCCCCCCAGCAATTGGCGTGACAAGATGTAAGTGATCGGGTTGCAATCTGAAACTATTGTTGTTTTTTGGAGTAGGATATAATGGCGAAATCTTTGGACAACTTGAATGGCTGCCAAGGCAATATTTTCCACGTACGAGTACTTAGCTTCTGTATCATTGACATTACAACTCAAATAATAGATCGGATGTTAAATTCCATCTTCTACTTGGACCAAAACCATAGTGATGGTCGTTTCAGCCGCGGCGATATATAGGAAATAATAATTTTGATAATTTGGAGGATACATTAATGATGCTCGGACAAGATTTTCCTTCACAACATCAAAAGAAGCTTGTGCAACTTGGTCCCAATGGAAGGGAACCCCATTTTTCAATAATCGAGTAAATCCTTTAGCCATTTCGGCATAGTTTGGAATGAACCTTCTCAAGAAGTTAGCCTTTCCTTGAAGTTTCTGTATCTGAAGTAAGTTTGAGGGCGCGGGAAAATCAAGAATGGCCTGAACCTTCAATGGGTGTATTCGAATTCCTTCTTTTGAGACTACGAATCCAAGCAATCGACCAGAGCCAACACAAAACAGAAATTTGTGTGGATTGAGGCATATCTTGTAGTGTCGGCAGTGTAAGAAAATGGCTCTCAAATGCATCAGGTGATCAGTCCATTTTTGTGAATGCACTGGTAAATCATCTAGATATAGTTGAACAATGTGTTTGATTTCATTGAAAGCATAATCCATTGCTCTCTGAAAAGTTTCCCCAGTGTTCTTTAAATCAAACGGAAGTTTCCTTTATGCGAATGTGCCCCAGGGACAGATGAATGTTGTCTTATGTTGGTCATATGGGCAGATATTAATCTGATTATAGCCAGAAAATCCATCCATAAAAGAAAATATTTCACATCCAGCACAATCATCAATAATATGGTCGATAAAGGGTGTAGGATAGTTGTCTTTTGGACAAGCCTGATTAACATCCCGATAATCGATGCACACTCTAATGGTTCTGTGTTTTTTCATAACAGGAATGATATTGGAAACCCACTTAGTTAGCGGAATAGGGTAAATGAAACCAACACGCAAAAGTTTTTCAACTTCTGTTTTGATAGCAGCAGCTTTCCTTGGATGAATAGGACGAAGCTGTTGACACATCGTTTTGACATTAGGATACATATTAATAGTGTGTTCAACTATACTAGTATCTATGCCTGGCATTTCCTCATAATACCAAGAAAATACGTTATGAAATTCATGAAAAAGAGAGTGATATGAGTCAAGTTCTGATGGAGAACAAGATACACCGACATGAATATTTTCTACAATGCCAGGTTTAGTCGAAATATCGATAGAAATCGTTTCTTCAATATTTGATAAATTTCGCTCAGATTCAATTGCATTATTCGGAAAAGAATTCGGAAAGAAATTTTGAATGGATGGGTGATATAGTTCACTAAGACTATTTTCTTCATAATCTAGAATATGGGAATGATGATGATAATGTTCCCATGGTTCTCCTTCTACCATCATAGCTTCCAAAATATTTTCATTTGTCAAAAAATTTGAGGAAAATGGATGAGATGGAGTACCAAAATCTAATGAACAATCAACCCAAACACTCGGCGACATTGATTTCAGATTTTCCGCTCAAGCCAAATAGATTGATTGCTATTGTAGCTCAATAGGGCTGAGTGGTAAAACATCATCCAACATAGAAATATTAGAATCACTCGTACTCTTCCTTAAGCCAGATGGAGTGGAAGAGATCATGTAGGAGGTCTCTATACTTGCAATTTCCATCGATGTCATGGGCGGCAGTAATGCAAACGTTCCCATAAGAGTGGAATCCTTTAAGAGTCCTACACCAATGTTCTGGATTTATAGTTGGGGTAAGTGAACATACGGAACACTTCTAGTTACATTTGAATCGGAGGAAAAAAAGGATAATTGGTTAAGGATTGTAATAGTACCTTTATAAGGAAAGGCAACAATTCTAAAATATGTAGAAACAATTGCAGTGATCACATATACCCATGGTCTTCCGAGTAAAATATTATAGTCAAGGGGTCCATCAACAACCTCAACATCAATACTTACTATTTTTCCCCCTAATTCAGCTTGTAGGTTATTGATAATACCACAAGGTTTATATGTTCTTCCATAAAAAGCCTTCAACTTCGTTGATGATTGTGATAATCGCGGCGAGCCAAGTGACTTCCAACAGTTTAGATACATAATGCAGATAGATGCTCCCTCATAAATAATAGTGAGATGAATAAGGTGATTGAGAACATTTACTTCAATGGAGAATGCCAATTCTGTTGGTAGCTGCGGCACATAGCTCATATGATTAAAGACGACAAGATTAGAATCAGTCGGATCAATTCCACCAATGGCTGACAATAAAGCTTGTTTATGGGACGGAAAATTTTGTAATACCTCAAGATCAGACATAGCTGAAGGGGATTGAGCCAAATCTTCAACTATATTATAATTTTTTGCAGCTCTTTCTCGAGGATTATATGTCGATTTTTAATTACTCTGTTCGGTGGCTTAATTGTCAATTCAGGAATAACAGGAGGTGGTACTGATTTAGTAGATGGATTCTTTGTCGAGGTATTAGGTTGATCAGCTTGACTACCATAGTCTTTATTCCGCATCGACACCAAAATATCTTGCGAATTTTTTGTACTAGATAACATTAACACTTGGGAACTAGGAGCTGGATCCATAGCAACCATATTTGTGTCTGGATTTGGAAATGGTTCTGTCAACACAGCTAATGCATTTGAAGTCTTGATAATTTTTGAGACTTCAGCATGGTGAGGAAAATCCCTAACAAAATGTTCCTCATTATAGATTATGCATGGATAGCAAGGTTTCCGTGGTCCAGACGGTTGATCAAATGATCGTTCCTACGGGTTAGAAGTTTGATTTTTCTTTGATTTCCCCTTTTTCTTACTTCCTGGTTGCTTATCACATTTTCCTTTTTCAAATGAGACGGTGTTGATTTCGGAAGTAGGAGTAAGATCAAATGCAGTAGTGTTGTGTGTATTTACAGTGCCTATCAAGCCGTCTCTAGCATGAAAGTCCTTTATTTGAGGAGGAACATTGAAATTAGATCGCTGCGCAATTGGTATTTTCTCATAGAGCATGCCAGACTGAGTATAAATCATGTCTAAATATTGGGCACAAGCAATGACTTGCTCTTCTATGATGACGCCACCTTTAGCCACATCCTCTGTTATAGATGGTAACAAGGATTTGATGAACCATTTAGAAAGTAGCTGGCCAGGAAAAAATGTCTTAACCATTCGTCGATGGTGACGCCAGTCATGAATATGATCTGAAATGTGAGTAGCATTAATTTTTTTGAAGTTGTTCAAGAGTTCCGTTCTAATTTCGTATCTGATTTATAAGTGGAAATGGGTCAAAAATAAAATAGCCAAAGCATTGAAATTATCAAATGAAGCTCTGGGTAATTCAATGTACCATTTAGCTACCGGACCTGTGACCGTTCCCTGGAAAAGACATAATCGAACAAAATCATCATTTAGGTAATTTGATGAACACCATAAATGATAAGTCATAACATGAGTTGATGGGTCTTCTCTAGGGTTTCCATTGAATTTAGGAATGTCGGAGGGTAATTTATGTGGTATCACTGGCCACCAAGGAGCATAATCAATAGGATCATTAGTTAACCGGTTTAAATCTGGTAATTCCAAGGTTGCAACAAAAGGCAATTGTCTATTAAGTTCAGGTTGAGCATAGCCAGGATAAGATGGAATTTCTTGGGCAATAGGTCTTGGAGCACCGGCATAAGGGATTGTTGCTGGAAACCTAGATAGGGGTCATTTTTCATGGAAAATGCTTGAGAGTGTTGTTGACCAAAACTTGGATATGTTAGTTGTTGAAATGAAGTTTACGGAATTTGCGCCTGTGGCTGCCAAGGGGTTTGTCCACGAAAATTATAACCCAAATTTATATAAGTTGGATTCGGTTGATATGTATAACCAGATTGTGCTTGTGACACCCCATAACATGGTGGACCAAGTTGTGAATAAATGATCCCTGATACAAGTTGTTGTAAATTAACCAAAGAATTTTGATTTTATGGACCCAACATTTGATGATATTGAGTTGAAGAACTCACCTGATAAGGTTGATGAAAAAGATTTTGATACTGTAACAGGGGTATAGATGTATTAACAAGTGGTATTGAAGTGGGTGTAACAGGTTGAATTGGTTGATACGATTGGACAATCATTTTTGGTTGGATAGGAAGAGTGGGTTGCCATTGACAAACATTTAAATCAAAATTAGTCTGACCAAAATGTGATTGAGTAATATCATATTGGGTAACCGAAGGTTGCCCCCCACCATAAGGAGGATAATAATATGGAAAATATTGTTCACCGAATGTTGGGAGTCCAATTGATAAAGGATTTGACCCATAATGACCGTCTTGATATTGCCCTGGTGATGGATTTAATGAATCAATTCATTCAGTAATAACTATAGGAATACCAGTTAAAACACTAGATGATGACATTGGAAAGGACCATGATTGTGAAGGTGCACCAGAGAAAGTGCCAGATAGTGATTTGTAACTTGTTGGGACCGAAGGGCCAACGTGAAAATATGACTCTAGTGATTTTTGAACATCGACGGAGTAGCGAGGGTAGGAGCTGACGTAATTGGAATAGAAAACCCAACCGAAGATGTTGGTTCAGACATGGTAGCTTGACCAAGTGTATACCATCAAAAATCGATGGGAGACTGAATGGAAATAGGATCAAAAAAAGCAGATGGAAATGATTGAGGAAATGATTGGTACAAGTAAAGGTCTCCCCCAAAATGGGCTTGACTTAAAGGTGTATCAGGTTGAGGGATTTCTTCAATTGTGATTAAACCAGGAGGAAGAACTTCACCATCATGCCCAAAATATATTTTAGATGGTTTACTGTGTGAAATATGAGTTTCAGTGGTTACAAATTTTTTTGGGATGACCAAGGCAGGAACAACTTTCGGCTGTTTAGATTCAGGATTCAAATGTTCTGGCAAAGAAGAGACAGAATCTGTATCAATATGTGTTTGAACAACGTCGGGTCTAGGAGGTATGGTCTCAGCGACTAAATGGATCGTGACCATGGGTAACTGTGAAGGCTCCATTTCGACAACAGTAAATGAACCGAGATGTGTGGAAAAAATTTGAGCTAACTTTGGATTAAAATATGATGTTTCGCCGGAGGTACGAATTGTACTTGATTTGGTAGATCGTGATCACCTTAGCCTACCAGAAATAACTTCCAGTGGTAAAGATGGTTTTAAAGCTAATCTACGCGAATGACGGGGGGTAGGTTTATGTTCTTCCATGATTAATGACTCATTTTATCCAAAAAAAAAAAAAAAGGAGGATAATGCTAGGCAAAAAGGTTTACCAAGAAACTGTGAACTATAGAATACCTCTTGGCGGACCAAAAAGTACAGGAAGGTAATCTCCCTGAATGTTGTGTTCAGTGTATCAAAATTTCAAGGTGGCCAAATCAGTTCACTATGGATGGATAACACGTAAAATTTGTCCTCCCAAATATACCCAAAGGTATGTGGAGGCCCAAGTCCGTATTAGCACTGTATGATGCGAAACTGCACAGTGAGAGCACCCCTTTATACTTATCGTACTGTAACACCGCCCGATATACCCAAGAGTACATGGACGAGATACGATATAATTCCATACGTGGAGTGAGTTATCACACTCGGAATGTATCGCAGACAAGTTGATGACAACTGCTATGTTTTACAATGCTGGAACACGTCTCTAGCCTAGACCTTTAAATGTTATCGTTAATGTTCCAAAGCGATGTTAAGTAAATTGAGATTTATTTTATGTTGATCTTGCTTAACAATTTTCCTTTCAGGTTCACCATGATTATGTATATGAAATTCCTAAAATGCAAGCTAAGAATGATAAACAAAATTTCACCTTCAACTTTTTCAATGAAAGACCTAGCTACTAAGGGAAGAGAGAAAGTAATTTGAGAGCAAACAAATCAATGAAAAAAAACAAAATCAATGAATCTCAAACTAAATGGAGATTTCCTAATGATCCTTTTGCAAAAAACACACAATCGTACATGCAAATGCAAGTTTTTCTTTTCATTTTCCTTAATATTATGAATGAAAAAAGAAAACTAGGTGCACTACATCAATAATCGAAATGCTTTTTACTTTCAAGAAATGAAGAATAAAAAAAACAATTTCTCTTTCGAAGGAAAAACAAAGATTTCAACAACAATTTCTCCTATCAAGGAAATGAAGACTTTACGAAAATTTCCTATTTGGAAAGAAAAAGATTCTTAATGTGACCATAAAAAGTACTTTGAAATCAACTTGTCAATGATAATGAAAATCTTTTTTTGAAACAATATTGCACAATTTTTCAGTCAAAGGAGAAGAAATATATATAGTTACTGGTCAAATAGAGCATTAAAATTTTCAGAACAAGCCAACAGACAGAACTGAAGCAAAATACAAAGTCATATTCAAGGGGATTTGTTCCTTTAAGGAGCCAACACAGTCTCCAAAGAGAGACAATGCTCTACAATGCAGGTTGACAAGGGAGACAATGCACTACAAAGCACTGTGCCCTGACCAAGGGTGCATTGAGTGCAGTAAAAAAAGAAAAAGCTACCTTTTGGTTCACTAATTTGCAAATTAAACTCTGAAAATTTCTAATATTTATGTGACATAGCTACTAGGTGGATTTAGAAAACAGATCAAAGACTAAAACACCAAGATTCAAGAGAAATTCTCCCTAGCAGAGTCGCCAGTTTTTTGGGCTAGAATTTTAATCTACGGATAAACTACGCTTCCCTAGATTGGTGTCTAGTCTAGCACAACAGGTGAAATACTGCACTACCCTTTTTCCTAATATACAGAGAGGATTGGATGCATACTTGTTTCAGTCGCTTCCAAATGACTCCTTTATGTCGCTAACACTATAGCCTCAACTTCAAGCGGTATCAAATAGCTGAATGCTTCCTACAAGAAAGAGAACTGAAGCAGTAGAAGGTACAATAATCTAGATATCAATTCAAGTTAATTAGCCAAATCAGTTAAGCATAAACTACATTCATCAACAAATATTTTACAGCATGGAAAATCAAAGTAAACATGGATGCATGTGGGGAAAAACAAGAAGTACTCTTTATTGATGATAGAAGGAGAGGTTACAACCTAGTGACTGATTCATCGTGACCTTCCAGTAGAGTTCGTTAGTCTCATCACAACACAAGTCTCTCCACCAGTAGCTCAACAAATCAAACTCTCTACTGAAAATTCTCCATCATTTCTCTACTCAAATTATTCCTCCTTGAACACTTAGCTTTGTGTTCAATTTATAGATGAGCTATAGGTTGTTTTGCAATAAATTTCATTCCAAAAATAGGCAAGACATGTTTTCTAGTCATGCAGATGTCAAATGGACACTTGGATCCAAAGCATGACACATGTGAACCCTTCTAGAAGACACTGGCCAAGTGGAGATTTCGGAACAATGAGAATTTCTCTTCCAATGTGACCAATGCACCTTTGAATGTTGGGAAGTGCTTTGCAGAGAAGCCAAAAATGGAGCTACCTGCATATGCAATGCACTTAGGCCCTTTAGAGCCTGTTTTGGTGAGCTCCCACATGTTTAATAATAAGCTTCAAACCATGGAAAAGCCTTGCTTTGATGAAAATCTTGTTTGATTCATGAATGTTTCCTGTCTTAGGGAATATAGCAACTGAGATGATAGGGAATGATAGACCCTTTGATCATCGGTCCTGGAGATGCTACCCAGTTAACCAGGTCATTGGGAATGGTGCCCAAATTGACCTATAACAAAGTTTTCATAACCTTATCTTGAATCCTTTCTGTGAAATATTGATTGTTAGGTTAAGTCAAAGAGGTCTCGTTCGATCTAGCCCTTTTTCCATGCTTATCAACTTGTTTCAGAGTTCCCAATATCTTGATATATGTTTTTTAGGAGTTCCCTCTCCGTAAATTGAGTTATTTGTATTATCTTATGTGTTTTCCCAAAATCTAAAGGTGAATTTCTAAAGTTAAAAACTCTTACACTTTCTATGTTTCACTGAAATGTTTCTCTTGGATGTTTATCAGTTTAAAGTATTGTTCATTAAGCTTAATGGTTTTCCCTACCTCATGAGTTGTAAGTTTTAAACTATATATGTTTAAGACCTTTTAGTTTTCCCAAACTTGATGTTCACTGCACCCCATACATCACCTTAAGGATCCACTCACCTTGCTAATCGGCCCTCCAACACACTTTGTTTCATCATTTAGACACT
Organism: Pinus albicaulis; assembly: GCA_034641835.2. NCBI lineage: Eukaryota > Viridiplantae > Streptophyta > Pinopsida > Pinales > Pinaceae > Pinus > Pinus albicaulis. The sequence goes on along the minus strand of JAXQQM020085860.1, from coordinate 65,067 downwards.
CTTGAATTTCCTTTAACTCTATAACCCAATGGCTTTGACAAAATCTCACTCCACCCATTCCACTTGACCATCTTACCCAACCAAAACAATCAACAAACCCTACAGTTAAAAACTAGCATAAAATCAAAACCCTAGAGAAAAAAGAACACATCCTTTTCACCCAATAGAGAGATCCATCTCCGAGTCTAGGAAGGCTTGGTCCTAGGACTCCAAATACTAGTTCTGTGTTACCCTGTCATTTGGTCTTCCAATTTTCTAAATCATGGGACCCTAACAGGTAGTCTTTTGCAAGCATTGGAAAAGATGAATGTTGTCTTGTTTGTCAGCATAAGTCTTGGTTTCAATTTTAATTATGAGTTGCCTACATATACATCATTCTGCCTACTCGAGGAAAGTGAGAGTAGAATTCCACTAAGTAGCCATTTTCTGGATTGGTTACACTAGAAGGATCATTTCAGCTAATCAACAAATTTGCAACAGATTAGAGTAGGTTGGTATCATTTCAGTTTGATTTGATTGCATTTTTAGAAGCAAGTTTCTTTAAATTTCACTTTTTTGCAAAGTGTGAAGCGGAGCATCACCTAGACTTGGAGCTCGAGGTGAAGGCCATAAAGTTTCATTGGTTTTCTACTTTTTTCAAAAAATTTCAGTCAGTTTTGAGTTAGTCTTGAGTCATTTTATTATATAAATATTACAGTATTCAGTTTGTTTTTAAGCTTTTAAATCCATGCCCAATGGATAGGCTACATGGTATATGGTGTTCCTGACACCTCGAAGGAGATTTCATCCCCTAGATGGATCCAATTTTAATGTTAGCATCTTCATATTTCCACCAGTGATCAAAAAATATATTTTCATATCATATTAGGGTTCCATTTTGAAATTTTTGTCATTCCATTAGATCACCATGCAAAAATTTGGTCACTGAGTAGGGTATTTATATCATTTCTACTCCTTTCACCTCCATGGTCAATGGAGATCATCATTTTCAGGTCATTCATTGTTGAAAGAGTCCCATAGTCATCATGGTCAACGTTCAGCTCATTATTCCATGTTGTGTCATCATTAGGTCATAGGGTCAAAATCATGAAAATTGGTCATTTCTCCATCAAATTCATCTTTTGAAGGAGTAGTAATAGCCAAAGGTTTTAAACAAGAGTCTTAAGAGCATTTTTTTGTATTAACTATGATGGATTATGTGCAACTAAGTTCTAAGGCTCCAGTTCAAAACAGAATGTGAAAGTACATGGTGGGCCCACTACACCACCAAAGAAGAAAATTGATTTTAAAAGCTACAAAGAAACTAAAAATCAAGTTCATTTTCTCATTCCACATTCAAGAGAAATTTCTCTACCAATAAAACTCACTCCCACTCTCACAAAGGCCATTTTATGCCATCAAAAGATAAGTTTTCCACTTGTGCTCCGCTTTTTCCAAAGGGAGTTCTATTTTCCCAAGGGTACCCAAATCATCATTACAGAAGGTTTCTTCAACAATTTCAGGTTCCAAACTATCATTTACAAGTAAGTGACTTTGTTTTTACCATATTTGTCTCTCAGTTGTGCTTGGACATCTCATTTCGCTCTCCTAGGGTTTTGAGGGAATTTTTCTTGGTTTCATGACTTCCATGGTTAAATCATCAACAAAACTTATATCATGATGCTCTTACACCTTCCCCTATCCTTAATATACCTTCCTAAACAATTCCCACAACTCCTATCCCTCAAAATCATCATTTTTCCACAAACCCTAGCCTATCGCTACAACTTGACTTTTTGTAGACTAGGCATGTGTTTTTCCCTTTTAGATCCCTTCCCCTCACTCAATCCTTAAAATTCCACTTTTTCCTACTTCCTAACATCCATCACTACCTCCAAAAATTTTCCTAAGAATTTAGAAGCCCACTATCCCCTTTATTTCCCTTCATTCTTATAAATTTCCCAAATCCCCTGTTTTCCCTACACTAGACCCTAATTTCCTCTCCCATTGAGCTAGGGTTTAATATGGAATCAGAGACATCTGAGTAGAGGATGCATAAGGGAGGTCATATCAGCAATCATGAGGCCATTAAAGCTCATAAATATCACATCTCCATTAGTTTTCAAGAGGTCATTCCAAGGGACAAATCATTTGCTCCACATAGGGCTAGTTTTTCTTCAAAGTATTTTTTTGACCAAATGGAGATGAATTTAACAAAAATTAAAGAGAATTTTGTTAATAATAGACCAAAGAAGAAATACCTCATGTGTTTTTACACATTTTTTATGGTTTGGGAGGTGCTAAAAATATAGTTGCTATAGGAGAATTACTGATTTCTAGAGTAGTCTTGGGAAAATCAACTTTTCTCCATGATGGGATGTCCAAATGGCTTTCTTGATGAGTCAAATGATACCTAGATATCTCGATATTTCCAATGATATATCAAGAGCACGATTGGGATTAGTTGAGGAAGGCCTCCAAAAGTGGCCTGCAAGAGCAAGCTTCAATTTTTTCACCCCCATTCTGTACATTTTGACCAGTCTTGGGATAATTCATTTCTGAGGGGCTATACTTGATCATTTTCAGTGCTTGATAGGTCCATTGTGTAGCCGACAGAGATATATTACCAGAGAGATATCATAAGCTTTATTTGGATTTCAGGAAGTCATCCAAAAGTGACCTAGAATATGGCGATGCACTTTTTCCAAATGTTGTTGCGCTTTTGTCAAGGGCGATGCACTTTTCCCAGTTCACTAATATTTTCTAGATTTTGACATTTTCTTAGTAGGTAAATGGATTGAATGCCTTTTTTCTGATGTAATTGATTAAGGTAAAGGTAATTATGTTCATAAAGGTTACTATAGGTATATACATTGGGTAAAAGTGTATTTTTGGATAAATGAATCAGTTTCACCAAAGTTAGGGATAAGTTTGTTCACCTCCCTAGTCTTTGGGTTTCTAGTGGAGCACTTTGGTGATCAGTTCCACAAGTCAGGGATTCGACCCCTTAGAGTGGGAGATGTAGTTTTCAGCCTATATCTTTCATTCCTTTGACATTGCAATGGTTGGATGTTGTTGGATTGATCACTGAACACTATTGTAATCAGATTTTTGGCAAGTAATAATACACTAAGTTGCAGCTATTTTGATGGAATTTTTGTGGTAAAGCAACATTAAATTATTTCTTCTTATGCTTTGAAAATGTTTGAATGTATTTTTATTTCATATTAATTCCATTTATGAATATGATTATTTCCTATGTCTGAAAGACTAAATTCATTAAGCTTATGCTTTGTTTTGGAGGAATAGTTACAGTTTGTTTCATCTTCTTTTGGTAGAAAATAATTCATATCACTTATGTTATTTTATCAAACCCTAGAAGTGTATACCACTCCATAAATATATACTTTTGTGTTTAACTTCTTACCTACCTTGCTCCATCAGATCCTTGCAATTCTTATCCTTGTTTTCCCTGACCTAATTTCTGCCCTAATCTATTCACCATCGAACACCTCAAAATTCAATCAATAAAACCCCTATGCTACTATACCTAGCCCAATATCTCATTGATCCAGTCATATTGACTGAGATCCATTGGAGATAGCCCTCTCCTGCCTAGTAGGGCTAGCTATTTGGCGAAATATTGGCTTGTGGTTACCTTTTATCATCTCTTCTCAGCCTCAGAGATCTGGTGGAGTGATAACATCTTGGTGAACATAACGGGGAAGAAAGTGACAGATCTTCCCCGAGATGATAATCATAAAATTTTATATCTGGTTATTGATGGTGAACAATGGTCAGATGCATATGAAGGTTGAATCATTCACCTGGTGACTCCAGTGTCAAAGAATCCAAGGTTCATAGTTTTCATGGCGACTCCACTTTTCGAGAACCAGTAATTTGAATAGACTTCTTGGTGACTTCATTGTTGTTGATATGAGTTATACTGTAAGAAAAAATCCCAGGTATTCTCCTATGGATCGATCTCAAATCCCTATATTTCCAAATTGTATGCCTTATGTTGCTTGGTTTACGCATATTCCCATATTTAGAGATGAAAAGAAAGATGATCTTGATCTGCATTTAGTAAAGTTCCATGTATATGTACGTAGACTGAGAGTTGATTTTCCTTAAGACTATCTCATGAAATTTTTTATGGCTACTCTTGAAGATAAATCTACGATATGGTATGAAGGTTTACCAGAAGGAAGCTTGTCTTCTCTTAAAGATTTCCATAATATGTTTTCTAACCATGATGTGAAGTCTAATATCTCTTTATCTCTCTTACAAAGTTCTTGTGATTATAGTGAAGGTTTTATTACATATTTTGAGGGTATTTATGATATCAAATGCATGAATGATGGAGATATCGTTTAAGACTTCTATGATTTCTCCCTTCAACAACAATCTAAAGAACCTGGTCACTTTGATACACAAGATCATATTCAACATATAGTAGCTTCCCCTTTGCTTGAATATGAAAGAATTTTTCATCTTGATAGTCAAATGAAACCACATGAAATAAAGGAGAAGTCTAATGAATATTTATATGCTCCTTTTCTTGATATTAAATAATATATTCATCATCCTTGTGAATCTTTAGGAGGGAAAGAAGAAAATTGTTGTTTCATCCAAAGAAAACAAAGAGTACTTTGTTTTCAAAAGTTTTGAGTCAGTTTTGAGTCAGTATTGATTTAGTTTTTTATATCAATATTTCAGTATTCAGTTCGTTTTTAAGCTTTTTACGTCATGCCCAAAGGATAGGCTACTTGGTCTACAGTGTTCTTGACACCACTAAGGAGCTTTAATACCCCATTTGGAGCCAATGTTAATGTCAGCATTTGCATCTTGCCATCAGTGATCAAATAATCTCTTTTGATATCATATTAGGGTTCCATATGAAATTTTTTTCATTCTATTAGGTCATCATGCAAAACTTTGGTCACTGATTAGGGTATTTATTTCATTGCTACTCCTTTCAAATCCATGGTTAATGGAAATTATCATGGTTGCATCATTCATTGTTGAAATAATCCCATAGTCATCATGGTCATCATTGAAGTCATTCTTCCATGTTGTGTCATCATTAGGTCATAGGGTCAAAATCATGAAAATTGATCATTTCACCATCAAATTCATATTTTGAAGGAGTATTAATAGTAAAAGTTTTTAAAAGCATGTTTTTATCTTAATGATGATGGATTATATGCAACTAAGTTCTAAGGCTCCAGTTCAAATTAGAATGTGAAAGTACATGGCAGTACACTACACCACCAAAGGAGAAAATTGATTTTCAAAAATAAAAAGAAACTAAAGCTCGAGTTCATTTTCTCATTAAAAATTCAAGATACATCTCTATACCAAGAAAACTCACTTCCACTCTCACAAAGACCATTTTAAGCCATCAAAAGACAAGTTTTCCTCTTGTGTTGCGCTTTTTCCAAATGGAGTTGTGTTTTCCCAAGGGTACCAAAATCATCATTGTAGAAGGTTGCTTCAACAAGTTCAGGTTCAAAACTATCATTTCTAGGTAAGTGGATTTTTTTTTACCATATTTGTCTCTCAGTTGTGCTTGGAAAGATCATTTCCCTCTTCGAGGGTTTGGAGCACATTTTTCTTGGTTTCATGACTTCCATGGTTAAATCATCAACACAACTTGTATCCTGATGCTCTTACACATTCCCTTATCATTAATATACCTTCCTAAACAGTTCCCATCAGTCCTATCCCTCAAAATCATCATTTTTCCACAAACCCTAGCCTATCACTACAATTTGACCTTTTCTAGACTAGGCCTCTATTTTTCCCTTATTGAATCCTTCCCCTCTTATAATACTTGAAATTCCACTTTCACCTACTTCCTAACATCCCTCCCTACCTACAAAAATTTTCTAAAGAATTTAGAATCCCCCTATCCCTTTTATGTCCCTTTGTTCTTATAAATTGCCCAAATCCCCTATTTTTCCTACACTAAACCCTAATTTCCTCTCCCATTGAGCTAGGGCTTTCTATGGATCAGAGACATATGAGTAGAGGAGGCATAAGGGAGGTCATATTAGCAAGTATGAGGCCATTATAGCTCATAAAAATCATGTCTCCATCATTTTTCAAGAAGTCATTCCAAGGGACAAATCATTTGCTGCACATAGGGCTAGTTTTTCTTCAAAGTATGTTTCTGACCAAATGGAGATGAATTTCACAAAAATGAAATAGGTTTTCTATTAATAATAGACCAAGGAAGAAAAAACTCCATCATTTATTAAACAAGTGTTATGGTTTGGGAGGAATGATAAAAATATATTTGCTATAGGAGAGTTGCTGCATTTCTGGAGTAGGCTTGGGAAACTCAAATTTTCTCCCTGATGGAATGTCCAATGAATTGCTTGATGAGTCAAATGATAACTAGACATCCCAATATTTTTAATGAGCTATCATGTGCTCAACAGTGAGTTAAGGAAGGCCTCCAAAAGTGTCCTACATGAGCGCGCTGCGCATTTTTCACCCACATTCTGCACTTTTTGGCTACTCTTGGGAGAATTGATTTTTGAGGGTATATCCTTTATCATTCTTAGTGATTGATAGGTCAATTATGTATCCGACAGGGATATATTTCTAATGAGCTATCATGAGCATGATTTTGAGTTCAAGAATTCAACCAAAAGTGAGCTATAAGATGGAGTTTCACTTTTTCCAAAGGGCGTTGCGCTTTTGTCAAAGGCATTGCGCTTTTTCTAGTTCATTGATATTTTCCAAATTTTGTCTTTTTATCAGTTTTTCAATGGATCAAATTCCTTTTACTGATGTAATTGATGAATGTAAATGAAATTATGTTTATAAAGGTTACTATAGGTAGATACATTGGGTAAAAGTGTATTTTTGGATAAACAAATTAGTTTCACCAAAGTTAGCGATGATTTTGTTGATGTCCCTAGTCTTTTGGTCTCTAGTTGAGAACTTTGGGAATTAGTTCCACAAGTCAGGGATTTGACCCCTCAAAGTTGGAGAAGTAGTTTTTAGCCTATATATTTCATTCCTTTGACATTGAAATGGCTGTATGTTGTTGGATTGATCACTGAAAACTATTGTAATAAGATTTTTGGTGAGTAATAACAAACTGAGTTGTAGCTAATTTGATGGAATTATTTTGGTAAAGTGATTTGACATTATTTCTTCTTATGTTTTGCAAATGTATAAATGTATTATGATTTCATATTCATTTAATTTCTGAATGTAATTATTTCCTAAGTCTGAAAGACGAAATTCATTAAGCTTATGCTCTGTTTTGGAGGAATAGTTACACTTTGTTTCATATTCTTCTAGTAGAAAATAATTCATATCTCTTATGCTCTTTTATCAAACCCTAGAAGTCTAGACCACTCCATCAAGATATCCTTTTTTGTTGAACTGCTTACTTACCTTGATCAATCAGATCCCTGCAATTCTGATCCTTGTTTTCCCTAACATATTCACCATCCAACACCTCAAAATTAAATCAATCAAACCCTTGTGCTACTATACCTATCCTAGTATCTCATTTATCCATTCATAATGACTGCGATCCATTAAAGAGAGCCCTCTCCTGCCTAGTATAGCTACTTGGAGAAATATTGGTTTTTGGTTACCTTTGTTGGTATCTTCTTAGCCTCGGAGATCCGGTGGAGTGATAACACGTCAATGGGAGATCGTATGCCAAAGTTAAGACCCCAAGAAATTGATGTACCAATTTACCCCAACGAGGCCCATAGTTTGGTGTTTCATCTCCTAGGGTTAGGTTTTTGGATTTATAGGGTTTTCCATTGTTTCTCAATAATAAATAGGCCTTCAAGCCTCATTGTAACATAGCTCTGAGGCTTGTAGCCACCACATGTCTTCTCAGAGATAAGCTACCACCAATATAGCTAGTTTATTTACATTTTGTCCGTAAGCATATTTAAGTTATATGATATTAATGAAATGATGTCTTATTTCTATTGTACACTGAATTTATGTGTATTTATGTATTTTATTACATTCCTGCATAAGTTTAGATCAGTGGTATGAGAGTGATATACTCTTTCTTGATCCTTGTTTGCATGTTCCCAATGAGGTAAGGGTATAAATATTTAGGGCTCGATCTGGCTGAATCTTTGCAAGATCAGCCTCCAAAACCCCGATGACGGCCCATGGGGGATGAAAATAAAGATGAGGGAGTAGAATATACTATCAAAATATTTCTCAAGGAGGCCCTCGAGAAATAAAGGAATGTGATGATGGATAACAATGCCTAGATCCTTCAACGACTACCCCTCGACAACACATCTATATTCAACAACCACTCTAGACATGCAACTCCTTTTAAGGTACAAGTAAAATTTTAAATTCCCATATATGAGGGCCAAATACATGTAGAAGTCTTACATAGATGATTGAATATATTAGAAGGGTATTCTCGGTTCATGACTTTTCCAACTAGGTAAATATTACTTTTTCACTCCTCAAAGCAGCCCCCAACATCAAGGATTGGTGGGAAAACTACTATGAGAAAAAGGACGAGATGGAACCCTCTCTATTTTTGGCCTCACCCACTTGGGATAGTTTCCAAGTTGCCATCAAGGAACAATATTTTCTCATGGGGAGATATCGGGAGAAGTACAGACAATGGACTATGTTGTGGCAGAAAATGGATCAAGATGTGCATGAACTCATGAATCTATTCCATACCTTGCACACAAAATTGGGTATCAAATATTCAAAGAAACATCTGATGTTGAAGTACCACAGTTTTCTACACAAATAAATTCAAGAGGAAATGGAGTTCGTCGACATCTCATCCCTTGGTGCAACATACCAATATCCTTCCAAGATTGAGTAGAAGTTCAAATAGAAGAAGTGAAACTTTGGATCTGTGAATTAGAAGCAAGTGAAAGGTGTCCCCAAATTGTAGAAAAAGGGAAAAATACAAGGGTCAGAAGCCTAGGATAACCTGCCAAAGCTGCAAGAAAAGAAAAAAACTGCAAAGCCAAAGAAGGACATGTGAAAGTGGTGTGAGTTTCATAAGATCTATACTCACAACACAAGTGATTGTCGTGCCAAGTAGTCACAGGTGGCCAAGCTGAAGGCTTCTGAATCAGACACATGATGCGAATATGAATTAGAACCTAACAAGGGGAATGAAAAAGGGAAGAAGATTATCGATGCGGAGCCCAATGCCATCGTTGCCACAAAAAATATGCAAAAGGAGGAACTAGAAGATCCAAAGGATGGGGGTGCCTCTTCCATTCCAAGATGTGGGTAAAGGGTTCGCTACTACAGTTCATTGTCGAAAACAAAATCCAAAAGAACCTAATCTCAATAGAGTTCGTGAAGTGGTTGGGATTTTCGACCACAACACACCCACAGTCGTACACCATCAGGTGGCCTCACCAAGGACGGTATCTCCACGTCAGCCAACAGTGTCATCTTTCCCAAATCATCAAGCCCTTCACAGATGAGGTATTATGTGACATTTCTCCTCTTGATGTTTGTGATGTATTATAAGGCCAACCATACTTGTGGAAGTGACATGTTTTGTATGACTCCCGACCTCACACTGTTATTATTACTTTGGGAAATAAGTTTTACAGGATACCAGAGGTAGCACCGCCTGTTGCCATCTCTTTGGTTGCTGCAAAATAATGCAGTAAGCTCATTTCCAAAGCTGGGAAATCTGTTTTCCATATTATCCTCCGTCATGGAAAGAAGAATATTGTGGCCACGACCTATAGACATGGATCCTCTTCATAACAACAAAAAATGGACAAGGTAATGGAGGAGTACGAGTACATCTTCGCCTCACCCACAAGGGTGCCTTTGCACTATCAGGTCAAGAACCCCATCGATCTGATCCTAGGTGTGTCACTACCCAATAGACCAATCTATCGGCGCTCTATTCTATACAATGATGAAATCAAGAGGAAGATTCTGGAGTTTCTACAGAAAGGTCACATGTGACTGAGTTCATCACCCTATGGGAGGTTGATCATGTTGGTGCAAAAGAAGGATGCGACTTGGAGACTATGTATTGACTATTGGGCGTTGAACAATATCACTGTCCAGAATAGGTGCATGATCCCATGGATTGATGATCTTTTAGACCAACTCAAGGGGGAAAAATATTTCAACAATATCGACTTGAAGTTCGAGTATCACCAGCTACCAATCGAACTCTATGATGTGTGGAAGACTACCTTCAAAGCTAAGGAGGACAACCTTTTCAAATGGTTGGTCTGTCTTTCGGGTTGACGAATTCTCCCGCAACCTTCATGAGGCTGATGGAAAACATCTTGAGACCATTCATCGACTAATTCGTAGTAGGGTACTTGGATGACAACATGATGTTCATCCAGACTTGGGGAAAGCACCACCACCGCATCTGACAGGTCCTCGAAACACTGCGAAAACACAATTTTTGTGCCAATTTAAAGAAGTGAATTTCTAGCATGATCCAGGTTCATTATCTAGGACACATTATTGATGAGAAGGGGGTGCATGTGGATCTAATGAAGATCCAAGTAATTTGAGATTGGCCAGCCCCAACCACTCTAACAGAGCTCTGCAACTTTCTAGGTCTTGTTAATTTGTACCATATGTTCGTGTTGGGATTCTCTCATATCACTTTTCCCTTGAGTTAAGTCACCAAGGGAGGAGCAAAAGAAAAAAAAAATTGGCCTGAATCTCAACAGAAGGCATTCGTACAGTTGAAAAAATTCCTCTGCACTTCCCCAATGCGCACATTACTAAACTTGCAAAAAAAATTTGAGATCGAGACATATGCCTATGACTATGCTATTGGGGCAGTTCTTACTCAATAAGGGAATCTAGTGGCACATCATAGTGACACATTGTCCGACACAGTTTGGAATTATCCCACTTATGACAAATATATGTTTTTCATTTTGCAGGCTTACCGAAAATGGAAGCAATACATTTTCATGAAGGAAACGTTCATACGCAAAGACCACCAACCCCTACATTTCATATAGACACAAGGGAAATTGAAAAACAATTGCCATCAGAAGTGGTCCACATATATGAAAAATTTTAATTTTAACATCAAGTACAAGAAGAGCAAAACCAATAATTTTGCAAATTGCCTCAGCCAACCAATGATCTCAACGCTAATCACCGTGCTCAAATATTGAGGGCACAAGACTTCTGATTGGTCACTTCTCTACAAGATCGATCCAGAATTCAACCAAACATACAAGATGCTCTTATAGGGTAAACAAGTTCCAAATTTTCACCTCCAGGATGCATTGATATGTTACGTGGGGCACCTTTGTGTTCCTTTAAGCGAGCATGCGGATATGAATTGGGAAGCGCACTATAATCAGGTCATTGGGAATTTAGGGGTCGAGAAAATAGTTGCAGTACTGTAAAAGTATTTCTACTAGCCAAACCTTCTACAGGATTTTGGGATGTACATCAGATCCTACACTGCCTATGTCATTGCCAAACTGACCATCAAGAAGCAAGGCCTCTATACTTTTTTTCCTACCCCTAGTCGACCTTAGGAATCCATTTCCATGGATTACATGTCAGACCTTCCTTCTACTAAGCATGGCAACAACTATGTTTTCATGGTCGTCGACATATTCTCAAATATGGCCATTATGGCAGCCTGCAAGAAGAATACCACAATAGAATCCGCTGTTAAACTCTTCTTTGAACAAGTATGGGTACATTTTGGGATGACATAGTCTATCATCTCAGATTGGGATATTAGGTTCATCACTACGATTTGGCCGAGCCTCTGGTCAATGTTGGACACCAAGCTCACCAAGTCCACAACGTTCCATCCCCAAAATGATATCTAGACTAAGGCTGTAAATATGATGATCGTACAGATTTTGTGCATGTACAACTCAAAGCATCCATGCACATGAGATGAGATCCTCCCCTATGTAGAACACAAATATAAGAGGGCTCTCCACAAATCAACCAGAAACAACCCCTTTCAAGTGGGCTTGGGATTGCAGCCACTATGTCCCATTGACCTAGCCATGCCGTTTGTGGCTACTCAGGATGATTCGGCTCATGTCCTGTCTGAGGCTGACAAGGAGAACAACTTCACTAAGTGCATTCAACACATCCGCTAATAGGTTCACTACATATTGGAAAGAGTAAATGATAAGTACAAGTAGTGACATGATCAACATCGGGTGCCACACAATGTCCAGGTGGGCGACAAAGTATGGCTACATTTGCAGAAGGAACACCTTGTTAGACCCCACCGCAAGCTTCACCCGCTCCCATATGTGTTATACACCATCACCAGGGTTTTAGGGGAAAATTCCTTCGAGCTCAATATTCCACCATTCCTTGGCCTGCACCCAGTGTTCAATGTGGACTACCTTCGACCCTACTTTCAACCTCTAGTGGACACATCCAACATGGCAGAACAAGTCACACCAACAGAGTTAAACCCAGACAGCATCGAAATAGCCAAAAACCAATTGGATCATGGACACATAGATCAAAAATACCCACCATCAGAGGATCCAACTATATCAAGTTTTCAAAGCAGGTGAACTCCTTCACCAGGGCAAGTGGTTCACCAAGGACCAAGTTCAACAGAAGTTTCATCATCTCATGGAGAAACTAAATGTAATGGGGACCATTCCTTCCTAAGGGGTGAGGAATGATCCGAGTGGATATTGGTGGCCACCTACCTATTCCACTTATACCCCCATCATTTTTTATTTTAGTTTTTCAGTTTCCTTCATTGTAGCACAATTTACTGTTTTTGGCATTTTTTCAGGTCTTGGACATCCGAAGCCGTTTTGAGGCCCTAAACGACGTTTTTTTGGAAAATAACCTCTATAAAATGTGAGTAATCAACTTGAGATTCATTGTAATAATTTTTAGTCCTCGAATATATCTTTCTAATGAGGTATCATTTGCGTCAAATGAAGACCGTATGCTAAAGTTACGACCTCGAGAGATTGTTGTACCAATTTACCCCAAAAGGGCCCATAGTTTGGTGTTTCATCTCCTAGGGTTAGGATTTTGGATGTTTATGGTTTTCCATTGTTTCTCAATAATAAATAGTCCTTTGAGCCTCATTATAACACATTTCATAGGCTTGTATCCACGACATCTCTTCTCGGAGATAAGCTACTAGAGCCCTAGCTAGTTTATTTTCATTTTGTCTATAACAGTTGTTATTATTGAAATGAAGTCTTATTTCTGTTGCATCTCTATGTTTATGGGTATTTTTTTATTTTATTGTTTTTCTGCATAAGTCTAGATCATTGCACCGACATTGATTAATCCAAATGGAATTATTTTGAAGGAAAACGTTCCCCATTTTTTCTGGAATGTAGTTTTCATTATGTCTCGTTCTGATAATAGCACTTGATTGTAGCCTAAAAATCCATCTAGTTGCAAAAAAATTTCATACCCATATACTATCTATAGTATCTGCTCTGTGGATGGAAGTTGATATTTATCTTTTTTAGAAGCCCGATTAAGGTTCCGAAAATCTACACATAAATTTATTTCACTAGACTTATTTCTTACTGGGACCAAGTTGGAAACACAAGTGGAATGCCTAATTTTGAAAATGATCTGGGCATCCAAAAATTCCTTCTGTATAGGGGGTTCTAGTGTTGGATGAATTTTCCATAATTTTTGCTGGAATGGTTTCACCCCTTCTTTTATAGGAGTTATATGTTGGGTGATACGAGTGTCATAAGTATTTAGATCATCGTATATCCAAGAGAACATGTCTCAAAACTGCTTGAATAGGTGGATAAATTATTTTCATTGTTGTGGGGAATAACAGTTATCGGGGTTCACATACTTCAGATCTTGGGAGGTTCCATGGTTGACTTGTTCATATGCGAGCTTCAGAATCAGAGTATTTTTGTTAGTAGGCCCTCTGAATCAGTTCTACAGGTCATATAGTTTCTCCAAGGACACCATACCTTTTGACATAGTGTTTCCTTTCGATGCTTAGGATGCTACTTGCAGAGCTTGCTCGTATTCATCCTCCTTTATGGCAACATCTTTGAATACATCAAAATTCATGATAAAGTGTAGTATCTATTGTTCATCATTGAAAATGTGTAAATTAGTGACATTGTGAGATACATATGGTTTAAATAAAATTTCCATAGAAAATCTAGTTTTCATTGGCGACATACTAGCAATAGATTTTTCTAGTGTATCTGTTGTTGCATTTCTAACTCTAGGAACATAAACTATATTGAAAGATTTCAAATGACTTATCAAATTCCATACCTCCTGCTAGTAATTTTTGATATGAGGTGAAACACAATGTATACTATCTCATACATGATGAGTGACTACCTCTAAGTCACAGATTACCTTTAAGAGCACTACATTTAGGTCTATAGCTTTCTTCAATCCAAGTATAATTGCTTCATATTTTGGAGTATTATTAGTGCACTCAAAATCTAGTGGGAATGATATAATATTCTTATTTTTATGTAGGTATGTGAGGACGCAACTAGCTCCAGAACCATCCTACATATTAGAACCATCAGAATAAAGAGTCCAAAAATTTATAGCTACTATGTTGTTTCTTGGATTATTATTCCTACTAATACTAATATTAGTACTACTATGTGCATCTATATTACATAATTCATTTGCACCAGCTGGAGAAGGAAGGAGTTTCAGCTTTGTATTTGGTGGGATGGGTAATGGTTGTGTAAGGTAGCACCCAAGGTCAGTTTCTGAAAAGTAGTTCCAAACAATTAGGTTTGCAAAAGAAAGAAGCTCATTTTTCCCTTCAAAAGGTGTAACCGTGTGTTTCATGTAAAGTTCTAATTCCACCTATGTTTGATTATTTTTTCCCCTATATGGTAGCCATAAATGTGACCAGTCGATAGAAAAATACCCATGTAGGTTTCTTGACTGATATCTACTTGTAAATACACCGTAGCCTTGTAGGATGTCCACAATAACTATGACTATAAATTGGTGAACTCATTGATCAGATAATAAGTGAATATTTGATCAATTGGACAAGAGACCTATCCAATTGAACAATATGTGCTTCAATCTTATCCTATTTTGCATTGATTTTATGAGCAACAGATAATAAAATTATCTTTACAGATGCTGCAAAATCAACTAAATAATTGTGAACATTGTAATTAAAAATTTCTAACTTTAACAAAAATGGAGGGAAAATAGTATTATCTTCTATTGTTAAAGCGTTAACAATTGATTCTAGGGAACCAGAAGAATTACTAGAGACATTGTGAGAAGAAGAAGCATTATCACCTGACGAGGATTGGGAAAGTGCTTGGACAAGAAATTCCCCTCGGCTTTCCATCCTTGTAATCTTAAATATAGAAATATTTGCGCAATATTTCTTCATATCTTCCACTATGCTATAGTTTGGCATAGCAGGCTTCATCGAAATGTCTGGAGGAATAAATTTATTTTCCACTCACGGCACGGTAAACTTGGTTTTACTGCTGATGAAAGTGTTCTTTACTGTGACACAATATCCAAACTTTTTTTGAGCTTGGTTGACGGGCGATGTGATTTTCCTTAATATTTCTTCCTTCAAATTTTTCCTTGTTTGCTCTTGTTCAAGAACAAGCCCTTGACTTCTCAAATTATAATAGTTATTTTTCTTATGAGTTAGGACCTCATTCAATGGTGGTTCCTCAAAATTTTTCTTCTCAACATTGAATACACAACTGAAAGCATTTACTGCATGTCCAACACCTGAAGTTTATTCAGCCACAACAAATTATTCCTTTTATTTTGTTTTTTCAGTCTATTCATATGAAGGTACTGAGTCATTAATGTGCATAGCCACATCATTCATGTTGTGATTCCATTGTCCGCATGTATTCTCTGAAAATATTCTTGATGAAAAGAATAATAATGATCCATGCCCATGCTTTCAACATTTAACATGATGTTCGAGCTCTATGCATATTTAGTTGGCTAATCATTGTTATTGTTTTTGTTGTTATTCATTCTCAGGAAGTCAAATTTTTGGGGCTTGTTGTTGACACTAGTCTCACTTTTCCTTTATTTTAATTCTTCCAACTCATTAGACAGTGTCTTTATAGTCATCATCAAGATTTCAATATCAATAGATAATTTATCCTTGGCCTTGCCCAAAGAGGCCCTAAACCTTTTACTTGTCTCCTTAGGGTCCTTGGATGATTCATCATCAACAATGACTCCAATCTCATACAAGTCCTTTTCAATTTTGATTTATTCTTCAAAATTTTGTGCCATATTTTCTTTCCCAGCTCTCTTTATAAACTGTGAAATTCTTATCGGTGATGCAAAAGTGTAGTAACCAACCGTGATGGAGGCATGAGGTGTTATATCAGGATGAAATTAGTTCAATGCCTGATTGAAACTCTCATTAAAATCCTTGAGCTTTTCTTTCGCACCCATATTCAGATTCCCTAACTCCTTTAATAACATAGTAAGGGTTTTGTCACGAGTGAACTTTTCAAGGAACAACTTCTTAAACCCCCTCAAATTCTAATTTGAATTTGTAGGAAGACTATGATACTAATAAGGCTCTCTACAATCTAAGGTACAAGGAAATATTATACATGAAACATCTTCATAATGTACCTCAAGCACGTGCATATGTAGGTAGATGTTACCCAAATGGTCTTCCACTTTGATGGCCTTGTCAGGGTCATATTACGTTAACAAATTTTTCAGGTGTCTTGGAATCTTATGTAAAATACACAGAAGGGCATGTGAGCCCTAAGTAATCTGATCCAAACCTTTGTCTTCCATTTTGTCCCTATGCTCCTCCTCCTCTTAATGACTTGAGTAATCTTCTCAGACACCACCTAACCCATGGAAAGTTTCATCTGAGTGCACAACGTTTTCCCTATCACCCCCATTATAAGATGGAGGATGCTTTGGTTTTTATTTTTTGTCTGCAAATTTTTCTAACTATTTAAGGGTGGAGAAAACCAAATATTTCACTACATAAATCACTATCTAGGTAGGATTTTGTTCTTTCTTCTTCGGAAAAATAAGGAAGACTATGTGCTCCAAGAATTAATCCTAAATCCTTCACAAAGTGACGGGTTATAGGATGAATTTCCTGGATGTTCTTGTAATAAACTTCATTTTTGAAAATAAGGAATATTATGTGCTCCAAGAATTAATCCAATATCCTTCAAAAAGTGACAGATTATAGGATGAATTTCCTGGATGTGCTTGTAAGAAAATTCACAACTTTGTTTAAGGCCACGCTAAGAATATCCACCTACTTCAGGAATGTGATTCAGAGAGGTGTTAGGAATCTTGTTGCATTATCCATAGAAATTATTTTGTGGGTGGGTGGATTTATTAGCCATAAAGATATAGTGACCCTCCTTCTAGTGCCATAAATCTTGACAGTGTTGGACATACCAACATTCAAGGGGGTCTCCTCGATATTCAGTTCCAATTAGACCTCATACTATTATGGATAGGAACCCCATTCATAATAAGACCTGACTGTTATCTACTTAAATATTTGCCATGCATTTAGCTATCAATAAGATAAAGAATCACATATGTGCCTTCGAAAAGAAAGAATTTTTTCCTAGTGAATGTTCAGTTGCATGTGCATTAAGGTTCTTGTACTACAGAGGGGGGAGAAAGTGAGCCTCTAAGAGAGAGGTAATAGTATCACCCTAATAAAGACATACATAAACATGAATGTTCCATCTAACATCAAGAGGAATATTCCAAAAATGCATGACAATTCTTACAACCATTCTAACAAGTTCTCAATAGAATAAGAACTAAAATAACTCAAATAGTTCAACTACCTTAGTACCGGTTGAAAAAAACATGAATCATAAATATTCGCAGAATAGTATTACAAACATTCATAATCCATGTATTAAAAGTGTGTTTTCCATTAGTCTTCAATTATTAAGTATAAGTCCCAAGACGCATGAATAAAAAAAACATCACTTGCTCCAATAGTGGAGCGTTGGAGCCATTGCTTGCTCCCCAAAAGTACAAACTTATCTATATTATTCCTTATGAGAGAAGCCAAGGTTAAAATTCATTTACCTGAGGAATGAGGACCTATTTGTAACTTGAGGAGTTACCTTTCATATCCTCATGACTCTTAAATTTTTAACTTCTAGTAACCTTTGGACTTCTACAACCTTTGATGTTCCAAATGACTTTTGGAATTACATATGAATTTTGGTATTAAAATTCCTTTGGACTTTTGAGTTCACACATGAATCTTGGAATTATACTTGTTTTTCCTTTAATACAATGATGAAAATATTACATCTTTACTTCCACATCATCATGTGATGAAACTAGAAACATCACCCTCTTGGATTAATAGGACTCGTAGTGACTAATGACATGGATCCGCTTCAGTGGTGACATAGCTTCCACTGTGTCTATTATTTGTTCATCTTCTGATAATAGTTATTTCACCCTCCAAAGGGTCTTCAGTCTTGGTGTCTTTAGGGTGCTTCATTCATCGAGTTTCATCCATTTTCTTGACCCTTTTTATGCTTCCTTTGTTTATCCTCTTTTCCCGATCTTCCTTATGTGTGCCTGCCATAAGGTCCTTGGAATACCTGTGTTTGAAATCACGAATGAGCAACTATAATTCTAAAAATCTCCTACTCTACCATGTTTTATGCATTTTTTCCTGTTAGCTCCCTTTTGGTGTTCTTAAAATAGTCAAAGAATCTCCAGGGCACAAGGGTGCAATTTCAAAGGATGAATGACTAGGAGGATGAGCTTAGAGGCTTCGACATGCACTCATGTGCCCTAACGAAGAAAGAAATGAAGGCAAGGAACATGTCGCAAGTATTAAGGAAAAAAGGGAAGGCTTAGGGCTTCCTGAGTGTGTTATGCATTAAAGGGAGAGAGGGAGGGTGCAAGGCACACTCCCAAAGGCTGAAGGCTAAGGCTTCATGCCATTGGGATGCACTCATGCGCTCTACATCCCCGAGGAAGGGAACAAGGTGCACTCTTGAAGGCTGAAGGTTGGGGTTTCGTGCCTTTGGGGTGCACTAGTGTGCTCAAGAATTTCAGGAGGGCACAAGGCACATAGGGGAAGGTTGAAGGACTGAGTTTTAGGTCTTTGAGGTTTGCAAATGTGCTCAAGGACGATGCACTTCTTTTAGTGGAAGAAATGCACTCAAGCATGACTTAGTCAATTTGGATGGCGTTTTTTGGAATAGGGAAGGGGATTCATTATTTTGGAGTATGCCAAGATCTCCAGGAGGGCTCAGGGTGAACTTCTGAACAATTAAGTGTCTCCCATCAAGGATTCAGAGTGCACTCTTTGCTTTAATAGGCTCACTTTACAACCAAATTGTGTTTAATTTGGATGATTTTTTACAAGGTGAGCAATATGAGTTCTAGAAATAAAACCATGGGCAACGCATACAAACTCATCAATAAAACTTAAATAGGATTGATAAACAATGAATATACATCAAAATTCTACTTCATGCACATTCATCAAGTATAAATAGTGAAGTGTGTGTGAATGCAACCCAAAAATGTCATTTTACAGAAAAACAGTGATATGACCATGAAATGCAAGTAAGAATGTTCTAATAAATTCTATGAAACTTGAGAACATTCAAGAGCACTTGAGACATATCAAACAACACAAAACGACACTTGACAACTAAAGAGAAATTTGATACGACAATAAGGTAGGTTGTAAAATGTGAATGTAGTGAGATTTTGGAGGGTGTTGTAGTAGCAACAATAGGATCATCCCTATATCTCTATTTGAGGGTAAAACTATTCAAATTTTAACCATATTTGGATATCAAGATATGTTATAAACTAGACTACTATGAGGAGTATGGGTTCCATTCAATTTTATTGTGTTTTTTTTCCATAGTTGAGTAGAGTAGCGAGGAGTGGGAAGAAAGAGAGAAAAACATAGAGGGTTAGGATTATGTAGTATCCATACAAGTTATGGGTCTTAAGTAACTCAATAGAGAGTACGATTTCTTTGTGCTTGCACATTTTCCATACTAGAAAAACAATTGTAGAGTATCTCACCTTTTAGTTGTGTTTTCTCACGTAAGGGTTTCTAGGGGAAAATATTTGAGTCTATTATGCATGATGTGTGTATTTATTTATGTCTTCTATTTCACCAATTTAAACGAATATAATCAATTAAGTAGGGAAATGATATAATTAAAGGATATATAATATAAGAAAAACATAATAGTAAAAATATCAATAATATTATCAAATTTGTTGTGATTAAATGTTATAGTGGAATATCCATGGATGGTGCATTGATGTGGTGTTGCCATGGAAGTAACATGTTGCAACTATTATGGACACATTTGAAGGTTGAATCAATAGAATATTTTTGACACATGGAAATGGACTTGTAGTGCCACGTGGAGGTAGCATGGAGTCTCGATGGCCAGGGCCACATAATGGCTCCTCGATGGGGTGTTATAGTTTTCTTTATAAGAATGATGTAGAGTTAACAAAATTCAAGGTAGAATAAAATTGTGGGACAAGAACATACCCATTATCTCATGACATCTTTCACACCGTGCCATGAAGGAGTGATAATAGAAAGGGGGCTTAGTTTTAAAGGATGTAATGGCGAATAAATATAATTTTTTTTGAAGGGATGAAGATAAGTTAGTCTCAAGAGATGGGAAAGTTTGTCCTATGGGGAAAAAGAAATGTATGTTATGGGTAAAATATAAATTAAACCATAATTATCATATAACATGGAATTTATTGCATTGCGTGAAGAAGACAGGATGGGTGGGACCTGCGAGTAAGGCTACGGTGGAAAGCACCATGGAAACTATGTTGAGGTTGTGTGGAAACTACGAAGGTGTCATAGATGATATGGAATGAGCACATGGGTCTTATGTGGTCCATGTGGTAGCAACTTATTGATTTGGCAAGAGTTAACTAGCTAATATTTAAAAGAGGAAAACTTTCAATATAAGAGTTGGATTGAGGTAAAAATTATATCGTCAAAAATATCTTGACGAGATGAATGTGATGGTGTTGTCCAAAGTTAATTCCATAATACTTGGAAAAGGAGGAATTTGTAACCCAATTTCCATAATGATACCATGGAGATTTGAAAATGCAGCAAGAAATTTCTAATTTAAATTTTCTTTTGATTAAATTAGGAGAAAATCAAAATTCCACATCAGTAGACAACTTGAATGAGTTAATTGAGTTATTATCACTCAGTTAGCTTATTTTATTTGATTTGGGGGATGAAATTGAGTTTTGTAATTTGATTCCAAAATTTTAGGAGCCTAGTTTGAGTTAATTTCATTTGTAACATTTTAATTCAGCTAAATTGTGCTAAGGTCAGTTAAACTAGTTACAACTATTGGAGGAACTAGAGAGACGTCTAGCAGTGAGGTGCATCTTCAATGTTTAGCCAGTTAAATGATCAATCAGCCTAAATTAAATCATGCATGAAATTCAAGTTACCCTATTTGGGTTGGATTTCAAGGGTAGTGTATTAACAGTTGTATAATTTTTCAAGTTGTACAGGTCATGCATCTAGTCAAAGGAAGACCTAAAGGAATTGCGTAATTCTAAATGAGTAATTTCCCTAATTAAAAGGGGATAATTTGTCATCAAATAACACAAGGAAATAGGAGCTTGGAGGGCTTGAAAATTGGCTAAGTTTGGTCAAATTCAATCAGTCAGACAACGGATAGAATATATAGGTGCAGGTTGAGTAGAGGATATTGTATTCATCCAAATTATTTCATTAATGCAATACATATAGTAAGGAGTTTTGAGAAATTTCTTTCCCCTATATATATCTATGTGTATGTATATTTAATTTTGATGCATATTAATGATTTTTGTTCTTGATCGTGAATTTATTTCCATGGATTAGTAGAATAGATTTGAGTAATATGTTTTAATACATTACATGAGTAGTTTTGGGTCTACACATTAATTTCTACATGGTATTAGGGCGGTATTCACATTATAACCAATAATTTAAGTCCTAATGTACAACGATCCTAGAAGAACTAATGATTTGTTAGCAGGTGTAGTTGATGGAGCCATAATTTAAGTCTGATCCAAAAGACCCTATGTGTAGACTTCTTAATGGAGCAAGGAAGTTCCTAATGGGAAGATTAGTGAGCCAATGTTTACAAACATGAAAAGAAGTTGTGATCATTGATATTGGAAGATGGAGAGGTAGAGATATTTACAAAATGGAGATCGAGACTCAGAGGGAGTCTAGTTTCAGAGGGAGAAACCCTATGGAAGCTAGTACTTCAGGATCTGGGGAGATAAGACTCATTATTGTAGTAGTTGTAGTCATCCTGAGAGAAGAAACCAAGAAGTAGTATCAGAAGTATGACTAGATCATAATTTTCCATGCATGCAACCATACCTATAGGAGTGAGGTGGGGCATTGTAGTTCCTTAGTCCAAGAGTTGCAGAAATTTGGGCAAGGTCCATTTAGGCATTCTCCTCGTGGATCATTTCCTTTCTATGGGGGCCCATAATATTCAATAGCAGGAGGATCAATGTTAGTAAGATACTTAGGAGTGCAAAGGAGTGTTGACAGTAGAGTAGGATGCTCAGTAGAAGAGTCAACAACAACATACTTTTTCCCAGTGGACAGTTGGAGACACAAATGATTCATTTTTTTTTCTCGGATTCTTCTGAGTTGTAGATGTTGCAGTAGTAGCAAAAATAGAGAGAAGTGTTTCAAGTAGTACATTCCATAGGTGTTAGATTAGGGTAGCTTTGAATACCTTTCTTGCTGAGAGGGAGTGTTGAAAATGCAACAAGAAATACATAATTTATTTTTTCATTGATTAAATTAGGAGAAAATCAAAATTCCACATTAAAAAAAACCCTTAATGAGTTAAATGAGTTATTATCACTCAGTTAGCTTAGTAAATATGAGTTTGGGGACGAGTTTGAGTTGCGTACATTGGTTCCTAAATTTTAGGAGCCTTGGTTGAGTTAATTTCAGTTGTAACTATTTAATTTAGTTAAATTGAGTTAAGGTCAGTTAAATTACTTCCAACTATTTGAGGAACAAGTGGGAGGTCTAGTAGTGGGGTGCATATTCAGTGTTTAAACAGTTAACTCATCAATCATCCTAAATTAACTCATGCATGAATGAAATTCGAGTTACTCAGTTGATACTAGAGTTCAAGGGTAGTGTACTGTCAGTTGTATAATTTTGCAGGTTGTACAGGTCATGCATGTAGCCAAAGGAAGGCCTAAAGGAATTACAAAATTCTCAATGAGTAATTTCCCTAATTAATAGGGGCTAATTCCTTATCAAATAATGCAAGGAAATAATGAGCTTTGAGGGCTTTAAAATTGGCTAAGTGTTGGCCAAAGTCAATTAGTTAGGTGGATGATAGAATATATAGGCCCAGGTTGAGCTCAAGGTTGAGCAGAGCATATTGTATTCATCCATATTATTTGACTAATGAAATACATATAGTAAGGGGTTTTGAGTAGTTTCTTTCCCTTAGATATTTTTTTTTGTATGTGTGTTGAATTTCGATGCATGTTAATGATTTGTGTTCTCGATCATGAATTTACTTCCACAGATTGGTAGAGTAGATTTGAGTCTCAGTTTTTAGTACATTACATGAGTAGTTTTGAATCTACATTAAATTTATACATGGAGGTTGGATTGTTTAAGTAACACCTCCCATTTGGATTGGAATTTCCAAGGGAGTGGGGCGAAGCATTATAGAGGTAGAGGATACTCCATGTTACTAGCTAAATCAATCACCATCATTTGAATTGCATTAAAATACTCCACATTAGGTATGATGGATTGGTAATAAACCATCCCTTAAATCCATCAAGTTATTTTTCTAGTATGCCTATGTACATTACCCAAATAAAAATAGAATTAAGTTGGATAATAAAGCTAAAAAGTGTATCTTTATTTTATATAAATATGTTTTGAAAGGTTATAATATTTATAATCTAGAAACTAAGAATATTGTGTGTAGTAAAGATGTGGTATTTAGATAAATAAAAGACATTGTCAAACAATAATTCCTACCAAGGGATAAATAACCAAATAATATAGATTTTCAATTGAAGGACGATGAATCAAAATCTATAGAAGAATAGGAAGAAAAAGAACCACATATTCTAGTAACGAGGATATATTTTTAGGAAAGAAGTGTTGAAGATTGCAACAAGAAACAGTGAAGGAGGCATCCTGAAACATCTTTCCTGATCCTATTTGGAAAGTGATCACCTAAACTAGGTGGGGGCCACACAAGTGATTTTTGTTGCAAAGTCTATTTTTAGACTATGTCTATTTTTAGACATATGGATCATGGTCTATGAGTTGCAGGATGATATTTATGGATGGTTGGTCAAGTTGGTAAAAATAGATGGACCTCTATTTTTAGACATACTGGGCGAAGTCTATTTTTAGACTGCTAGTCTAAAAATAGATCAGTCGAATATTATTAGCTCTTAATAATATTTGGACTATAAACATTATCTTATCTTCTTGGAGCACTTCAGTTCGAGCTATGGATGTGGCACATGCAGCTGACAGAAGGAATTACGCTATTCCTAAGGGTTAGTTGAGCTATTGCATGGTTGATTTCATTTAGAACTCATGTGGTAGAGTTTGGTGGAGTTGATGAGACAGTTGGTGGAGTTGTGTTCAGTTGAACTTAGTTGAACTAGTTGTATTTAGTATAACTGATAAATACACTAGTGATGAGTGCTGTGAATTAATTATTAATTAATTCACTAATTATTAACTCATAAATCAACTAAAAGAAATACATCGGTTAAGCTGTGATGCATGGACAATTCGGTGGAGACAGGTGTTGGAGGTGGGTGAGGAGGTGAGTCTACTATCGGTTGTGACTATAAATTATTGCGCAGAGATTTGCACATTGATTGAGATTTCAACGTAGGATTCCGCGATGCAAGCGTTGATCTACCCAATCCACCGGTCATTATTCATCTTCCAGTTGGGTAGGCGAGGGCGGGGCAATTGGAGAGATTTGAACTTGCTTGTGACTTG
The DNA here is from genome assembly GCA_034641835.2 of Pinus albicaulis. Taxonomy (NCBI): domain Eukaryota; kingdom Viridiplantae; phylum Streptophyta; class Pinopsida; order Pinales; family Pinaceae; genus Pinus; species Pinus albicaulis. The sequence goes on along the minus strand of JAXQQM020085860.1, from coordinate 40,058 downwards.
TTCATTTCGACTGGTTGGCATATACAGCATGTTAAGTATAGTGAGAGCTGTGAGGAGCTTTGTGCTATGTATTGTTACATGTTCTCTATCATTATAATATACAGATAGTTGGGGGTTTTCAGCTGTAAGCTTTCCCCATTACATACTGTGTTATATGTGTGCTTGATTATGTTTTAATGTGCGCATGTGACTGCTTCTATTTCCGCAAATTGATGATCAATTGTAGAAGAGGTTATGTATTATGTATGAAGCTTAAATAGTGTGTAATTAGGATAATCTTGGTGAATAATTCATCTATTATTCAAATTTCTACAAGAAGGTAGATAGAAAGGTGTATTCCACCTTATTTCCATTCAAAATTTTGTTTTTTTTTTTTTAATGACAATCCTAGAATTGTTAGGGAGGAATTGGAATCAAAGGATGGATAAAAAATTCCATGGTTGAAAAAATGGTATCCTTGCACAAGAATGAAGCTTGGTATCTAGTATATTTGTCGACGGAAGAAATCCCATTGGAAACAAACAATTTTTTGAGAAGAAGTTAAATCTAGAAGGCGAAGTGGAGAAATGAAAACCTCAATTAGTGGCAAAAAGTTATTCCCAAGTGGGGAAACTTTTCTTTGGTCAGATTCATTTTCCTGCTACCAAGTTAACTTCCATAGTTTTCATTTATCTATTGTTGTTTCTTTTGATTTTGAAGTAGATCATATGAACATGAAGAAAAATTCCCACATGTGGATCTAGAAGAAGAAATATACATGAATTAGCCATAAGGATTTGTAGTGAAGGAAAAGAAAGAGATGGTACAAAGGTTGAAAAAGCTAATTTATGTTTTAAATAAATCACTAAATATTTGGTATAAAAATTTATAATTTATATATTGGGAATTATCATCACAAGGATTAAAGTGGATCACTATGTGTATTTCAAATTAGTTGGTGATCATATTGTTTAGTTCATCTTTTATGTGGATGATATGTTGTTGATTAGAAATGGAAAGGAAATAATTTAGGATGTGAAAATTCAAATGTCCTCTAAATTTGACTTGAAGGATCTTGGTACTGCAAATTTAATTTTGGGCATGGAAATTAAAATGATTGGGAAAACAAAAGCTATGGTTAAATTAGAGGAAGTATGTCAAGACAATATTTCAAAGGCCCTTAATATGCATGAATGTAAACCAGTAAAGGTTTGTATTCTTATAGATTTAAAGTTATCTACAAATTAATGTCCCAAGAAATGGAAAGAGGGAGAGGGAATGTCATGTGTCCCATATGCTAGTGTGGTTTGCAGTTTGAATGAAATGGAATAGACTAGATTCAGCATTGCACATGTAGGGGAAGTATTGAGAAGCTATTTGTAAAAACTAGGGAAGGAGAATTGGAAAATGATAAAAAGAGTTTTTATATATTTTCATGGAACTATTGGTCATGGAATGTTCTATCAAGGAATAGAAATATTGGACAAACTGTTGGACATATATGGCTTTTTCATTGTAGTCTTTGTAAGATATCTAGGTCATTGGATATTTACAAGTGTGTATATATCTAACCTATTTGGAGGAGAAATCAATCGGATGAGAAATAGATGGTTTTTAGTGCCACTCTGAGCTATATAATATGAATATGGGGAAGCCACTTATGCAAGAAATGGAATAGTATGGTTATATAGATTGTGTCCAAGTATTGGGTCGCTAAAACAAGTTGTAAGGATAGATTGAAAAATTCAAAGTGTAATATTCCCGGCGAAGAACCAAATTTGTTATTTTAATACAAAGCATAATTATGTTTAATGTCACTTTTTAATAGCTATGATTGAAGAAAATAAGGTGCTACTAGTAAAGGTGGACACTATAAAGAATATTGCAGATTCATTAACAAAATTTGTGAGCGCTGAGAAATTCTATTGCTGTAGAGAAACATTGGGTATTATTTCCTTAGATTGTTGATCATCTACTTCTATGACCCCCTATATGCAAATAAAACAACAAGTGGGAGAATTTTTGGTATGTGTTATTTCTTTGCATGATTAGCCTTGTGTGTGATTTGTTGTGCTAGGTGTAGTGAGGGGATAGAATACACCCTTTTCCTAAGGGGTCATTTTGGGGATGGTAGCCTCGTCTACATGGGGGTTCATGCATAGTGCCAAAAAAAATCTAGAGTGGTTTTTTGTGTCTATTTTTAGCATTTTTTGGCACACAATTTTCTCTTTTATCATCCAATAGTTTTATAATTATAGTTTAGGAAATATTATTGTATTCTAATCTTAGGTTAATGGATTGGGTGTTTATGGATGCCACAAGATATAAATATTTTATTATAACATTATAAACATATAATATACTAAAAAATATTTATCTTTTTCTCAGTTTGGGTTTTTAAAGTAAAATATCCATCTTAAATGTGTGTATATGTCATTGCATATTTTCTAATTTTATTAAGAATTTGTTTGTGGAAATTTACTATGCAGGTTTCAAACCAACACTTAAGGTGAGACCTTGCCTCTAACTATGAATTGATATCCCAATTCTAAAGTACAATTCTTTTGTTAGAAATTTATTTAAACCCTAGTCTACTCATTTTAGCCAACATTAATCATGAAAGTTGAAAATAAAAGTACAAGTGTAAATTAGTTAAATAATTTTTAAAACTCATGCATGGTCACTTAACCACACATTGTTAATTTATTTAGTTATCTCACATCTAACATATTTAACCATTGGTAAAAAATAATAATTAAGTTTGACTAAGTGTTAATAACATAGACTAAAAATGCATTGATTAGATGATCAATTTATTTAACCACAACAATTAAAATATTAAATACATTGGGAGGAAACTTTTTTTTTCTAAGCTTGGTAGTTCCTTTCATTTTTCACTCTTTTTTCTCTTTTTTTACTACATTTTTATCAACATGTCCAGAGACATCATCTCGATCGGGGAAGGGAATTGAACCTGTGATGAGTGCTATAACAGCCCACCTCATCACCATTTAACCAAGACCCCATGGACACATTGGGAGGAAACTTAATTGGTCATTGTCGTGATAACGAATTGTTATGTATTATGAGATTCGAGGTTAAAATCTCATCAATTTACCTATGAGACGTGTTTTGTGTGCAACATGGTTTACTTAGGGGTTGTAGCAGTAGCAGTATAAATCAACCCCATGTCACACGAGTATGAGATGGACCCAATTGTTGATTCATCTAGCATTAACAAAAAAATTAAAAAATAACAATTAAAAAACTAATAAAAGTTATACATTTTCGGGGTGGAAATATCTATTATAGAATTAAATATATTGGTTGGAAGAACTAGGCATTGGCTATGAGGAATCATTTTTCCTCATTAACATTTAGTGAAGGGGGGGAGGGGGGGGGGGTGGGATCTCAAGAAATTAAGAATACTCATCCCATATTCAAGCAATCATATATAAGATACCTCCCTCTCTTCTAGTTGTCCCTATTAAGATAAGAATCATAGTACATTGGGACTTTATACGGAATCATGAACTAGTCCTCACAATTAATGTGGGATAACACCACGATAACACAAAAAATTACCAGAAATTTTATAATTATAGAAAAAATTCCAATAAGCCACCAAATAAATGTATTAAACTTTGGTTTAACAATAATACATCCACATAATAATGTGGTTTTACATTAAAATTTTGGAAGAAGACATGGATATGGAATGAAATGAGTAAAGGTTGAGGAAAACAATGATAAAAACATAAGAATTAGATGAATTCATTAATTTAGAAGTAATGATTAAGATTATGGGAACAAAATTTTTTTTTAAAAAATTCTTAAAATAATTAAAGGTATTATATATTTCATAATCATTTGCTTATAATAAGATAATCAAAGAACTAATAAAGTTAATAAATCTTATCAAATGAATTAAAATTATAAAAACAAAAACCTATATGAATACAAAGGAAAGGAAAAGATTTGATTTGTTTATTCTAATAAAGAAAAAACAAAATTTAAATCTAAACCTTGTTCCAACTTTCATTATTCTTAGTACAAACATAAAATTCTTAACAAACATATCGAATTTTTAGATATCCATAAATTATGCAATCCTATTCTTATTAGACAAAAAAAAATTTATAAACTCATATCACTCTTGAATTCATGGAAAACATATAGAGGTTGCTATGGATTAACACAAACTTCCTTTTGTTTGATTGATGGAAGAAGAAGCTTGTATAAACAAGCGTGGATGCATGGCAGCTAGTCCCTGCCTTGAGTGGGGGTTCAAGCAGTGAATCCAGATCCTGCTCTTCCTCGATGCAAAGCTAACCTGTTTCACTTTACACTGGCATCTGTGGTACTTGTTGATTCTATTGATGAAGGTTAAAGTTCCAAGGTGTTGTAATGAGCTAAGGTTTTCCTAAAGTGTAAGGCTTATGGCAAAGAGCTAAAGGCACAAGGGTTCAAGGCTCTTGGCAATAATAAGGTTCTGGCATTTAGAAAAAGGGGAAGGCTTGTGTGCTTGGATTCTGGTAAAAGGTTACAGGAAATAGTAAGCTCCATGTCAATTATCCTTTATACACTTGATTTATAGACGGGATCCGGGTAAACCGCTCTCAGCCCTGATTGTGGGCCCTGCGATCCTAAATAGACTTTGGATCCACTTGGTCAATGGCTTACCTCTAATGGAGGTGGTTCGGGGTTAACCGGGAAAACCCAACGGGTTGTGCGTTTGTATCTGCTGCCATCTGCACGCACCTATGCTGTAGAAACTAATTCTATATACACTCTGGATGTTGTCCCTTCTGTCACCGTAGCGTATTACCACGAAGTTGCGGGTTAATCTGTTTGTTGTGAATCTATAACTGGAGGGAGTGTTTAAAGCAGAAACATTCACAACTGGATAAATTAGCACTCAATTCATAGATTTATTAGATGTGCCCGGAGTTGCTACTTTCTTGGTTATACAATTGAAAAGAAAATGGGAAGGAATGCTCGCTCTTTGTAAGGGTTATTGAAAGACCCCAAGAGAACGAATGAAGCACTGCATGAAAATCATCCCCTCTCCAATAGAGATATTAACCCAAATAATTTAAAAAAGAATCTTGCCCTTTTATAATAATTTAAAAAAGAATTTCTTTCAAACAGTTGATTCACTTACTTACTCCGACTCTGTTGGACGGTTCGATGATCGCTACTGGTTTCTGGTTCAAAAGCACTCACAATAAACCAACCAAATACAGCTTAATCTAATTCCTGGCCTTGATATGGATGTGTATTTTCCATCCCCATTCGGTTAGACAAGGTTCAGTTCTCCAGGTCCATGCTTCCAGGCGCAGAAATACAAGTTTCAATCTTTAACTGTCGAAATGATGAGTAGTTAGATAGGCCCAACCCGGGTGGGTTCCTTATTGATCGGAGGCTAGTTAGAGTGCTGGTCTCTCACATCTCAGGTCAAATTCGGATCTGTAGTCGGTTTATGACTAGGATAATATTCCAGGCTTGGAATTGAAAGCTGACCTGGGCGCAGATCCGAGATGCAACATTGCTATATTCTAAATCTTGCCTTTATAACTCAAGTAGATAGGTAGTTTAGTATTTAGGATTAGATAGCTTCATGTTATTTATAAGCTTAATGTAAAGACTTTAGGTAGGCCAAAGACTCGCTCTATTTCCAGAAATCATTTAACTCTGTTGTTATGAAAACCGGCCAGCTACACCATTCTCAGGAAATATATTCCAAAGAACTAGAACAATTGCAGACGTCAATGGAGATATATAAGTTATAATAAATATGACAACAATATGTGTCACTTCATCGAATACTTGTATTTTGAATTTCATACTGTAGTCCTTGTAAAAGTTTCGAACCAACGCTCTACTTCCAGAGTAATTTATTTGCCAAAAGAAACCAAGAACATAAACTTTGCCCCTATGCCAGATATTATAAATTCCCTCCCTATACTCTAAATAAATTAAAGAACAACAACCATACAAGTGCACTCTTCTATAATTCTAGCAATGGGCTATCCCTATCATCGTTCTTATCATCAAATTTTGTTTCAGGTATGCTCTGTAAGATTCAAAATAATAACTAAAGTTGTTCGAAAAACAAAGATGCCTCCCAAAATATTTGATTAAATGTACATGTTCTTATATCCACACCTCAATTAAAAAAAAAAAGACATATTTACCCCTGTGACATTGGCAACAAGACACGTAGCAGAGCCAGAGGAGGGTTGGAATGGTTGCAATCAGTGAAGGCAATAAGAGGTCGACCATAGCTTCTGCAGATGCTTTTTGGAGCTGAAAATACAACACTTGATGGGGTTGATCGTGAAAACTTGCAGTAATATTGCTTAGTCTTTTTCTAGTCTGTAATTGAAGAGCCCATAACTGAACATGAAAATATATATTTACCATATACATCACAAATAACCTGAAATGAAAAATAAGAAAAGCTGAATTTTGTTACAATAAAACTTGTCCCCAAATGGCTAATGATGGCCATGGTATATGGTTGTGCCTGGATGGTTGAGTGGCATGGAGTGGTATGGGTTTTCCAACATGTTTTGCAAAATTTCATTGTAACTAGTTACCAAAGATCGAAATCAGGTCCAACTGAAAAGCATACTCGAAAACTCCAAAGTCGTTTCTCTATATCACTACACATGCCATTCAATATATATATATATTTGCACAACCTACCACCACCATAAGTTTGATGAACCCTTAGCTAAACCGAGAGGGGGGGTGAATCAGTTTAGTACATTCATGGACATTAAAAATCTTTTCTTTACTCCCATTAACTACTTCATGTTATAAGAAGCATAATACATAGTGAATGAACAAACGGAATGTGTGGACAACCAGTAATTAAGCAGATTAAAACATCACATCACCACATAATCATCAATCACATATAAAACAGATATAAGTGGAAACCCATAAGAGATAAAACCACATCTTATTATTGTTGTGAAGAAAATTCGACCTCCAACTCCCTCTCACAACTGATTTTTTGTAGGCTCCAACCCACACGAGGCTCCTACCTCAAATTCCGCAAGTTACAACTTCCGAGGAAGCTCCAACTCCCAAATATTTTCTATAGGCTACAACCTATAGGAGGCTCCTACCTCACCCAACTCCAAATCGAATTTTATCAGGCTACAACTTGAAAGTATACTACAATCCCCTCACTCAACATGAGAATCATATGCTTATTTACCTGGATATCAGCTCCATTATCCTCCGTCTTCAATGTTTCCTTTTTTTCCTTCATTTCCGCTTCATATCAGCTCTTGATGTGCAGAGCCTCTCTATCAGCTCTCTCTAATTCTTCCGCTCTCTTCCCTCTCTATGCACACTGATATTACATCTCTTATACAGATAACTACTAACTATTTTCATTCTATAGGGAATATGAAGTGAACAGGCTTGACCCTATGCCTTCCACCCATTCGATTCCTTACACTTCAGCCCAGGTTATTACATCAAAAAGAATCATTAGAGAACTCATTGGAATTTTGCCTGTGCCTATGGTGACTTGCCTTTTCATCACAAACAATAAAAAAAAATTAATACATTTACAGTTACAACAATATTTCACTCAGCCCTTTCAGCTCTTTGCTTGTTGTGTATTTGTCTTTTCTACTGTTGTCATTTCCTTTTTCTGTTTCTATTCTTATATTCTAATAGTTCTGCATAAACACCTTTTTTCCTGACTCGACCCAGCTGGCACATTTTGAAAAGTGCTACATAACTGTCTTTTGGCTTGACTCGACCCAGCTGATGTGTTTTCAATAGTGCTACTTTATCTCCTTTTCCCTGACTCCACCTCTTCTACTCGTGTCCGCAGCGTTCAGCCTTCATTTCTCCTTTGCTCTCTATTGGTTCACTTACCGAGTCCTTCTGCCCGACTTGAGTGCATGTCATATTTTTCCTTGCTTAACACCTGACTCTACCTAGAGATTTACTGTTCTGCACGCTATTTTGGGTCACTTCCCCAAGTCTACCCGTTCAAAATTTCCTTTGTAAAATAGGTGTAACCGCATAACTCCTAGACCTGAAATATATTAATATTTTCCTTCGAATGATATCGTGTCTGGTTTCTATCATATTTCGGTGTTCCAAGCTTCTCTGTTATAGACCTACTTTTTTCTACGATGTGATTTAACAATGGAAAACCACATACACCCGAACTTGAAATCTATTAAATAATAGCTCTAATATGCATCACATCTGGTCCCTTTATCACATTTCAGCATTCCTTGCTACTTCTACATTATATTCACCTTACATTATATTCACCTCTTCCACCTCTGATGTGATTTCTTAGCAAAAAGGCCTTCCTTCCAGATTTGAAAACCTTTGGACTTCAGCTTTGAGACTCCATCGCGTCCGGTCCTCGTATCACATTTCGCATTTCGGCGATTCAACCTTGTTGTTATGATCGTCACCCTTCCAATCTTGTGATTTGCAATATGCAAATGGGTCCCACGCCAGACTTTAAATCATTTAGACTTTAGCTTTGAAGCGTATCGCATCTGGCCCCTCTTCGCTCTTCGTATTTCGACATTTCAACGTGGTACATAAGCATTATCCCTTCTGAGCTTTGTGACTTGCGATATGCGATAAAGGGTTCGGGTCTCATCGGGGTGCCACATCATCAATATTTATTTGTGATTTGTGGGGTTAGGTCCACGTCAATAGCCATGTCACTTGCCACGTAAACTGCCACGTTATCTCCTGCACTTCGCATTTCATAATTTCTTGTGTCTCTATGATTTTTGCAGTCATCCTTCCGCTTGTGATTGCGATATGCAATTAGGTCCTCCACATACGTTCTGCATGCCTTTCTTTTGGAAATTACCCAACTGGGCTGGTTGAACTGCACATGCCCTCGTGCACTGTAAACAACCCAACTCTACATGACTCGTTCATGACTCATTGCACTATTTTGAAAGTAAAAATACATGACTCAACCCTGAACTGCACACGTACTATTCTGAACGCATTTCAACCCATTGCTTCTTTGTCTTCTTTGACCATTCTGATGCTGCTCCTTACCTCTCTTCTGCTCTGTTATGCTCCTTGCCTCTTTGCTGCACATTGTTGCTCCTTGCCTCTTTTATGCATAATGCTACTCCTCTCTACTCATGTGCTTTAGATAATGATTCTACTGTTGCTCTTTGCCTCTTTGCTGCTCCTCTTACTCTTTTGTACTCCTCCACTTAACTTTTGTCTTCTTTGCCTTATTGCTCCTTTATAGTCCAGTTGATCCTGAAATGATCCTTTGTTCTCAATGATAATTTTGGTATTGATCATTTATGTTCCTTTTCCATCAATGAAAATATTTCCAACAGTCTCCCCCTTTGGAATTGATGGCAAAACTTCCTCCAACACTTCCTCCCCCTTTCATTCTAAGAAGTGTCTATCTTCCTCTACTTTCGTTTCCTCCCCCTTTGACATCAATGGAAAGGGGTTATAAAAAATTTTCAGTGTATATTCCATCATTGCATTTCTCCTCTTTGAGTTCAGTACAAGCATCCTTCATTTAGTTCTTTTGTTATGAAATGAATATACATACTCCATCTATTCATTACACACTTGAGGAATCCTTTCACCACAAGAAAAAATGATATTGGTGAGGGGCGAAAATGGTCACCATAAGCTCATTGGTGAGGGTCAAAAGAGTCTTTGTCACCAAAAATTGAACGTCACCAAAGGTGGCGTCGCCGAAAGTATAGGTGTTGTGGTGACATTCAAGGTCCGTCACCAATAATGATTTATAGTGATGGATAGTGACCGTCACCATTTCATATGAGCAATGGTGACGGACAATCGCCTCCGTCACCAAAAAACTGAACGTCACCAAAGGTGGCGTCGCCAAAAGTATGTGTTGTGGTGACATTCAAGGTCCGTCATGAATATTGATTATAATGACAGATAGTGACCGTCACCATTTCATATGAACAACAACAATTTTTTGTGATGGACCTTTCATGGCCGTCACTACTAGTGCATATATATGGCGACGTTCATTGACCGTCACCATAAACTCATTGGTGACATCAAGGTCCGTCACGAATAATGACTATAATGACAAACAGTGACCCTCACCATTTCATATCAACAACAAAGATTTATGGTGACGGACCTTTAATGGTCGTCACTATTGATGCATATATATGGTGGCGTTCGTTGACCGTCACCATTTCATATTTTGGTGAGGGTCGAAAAATGTCACCATAAGCTCATTAGTGATGGTCAAAAGAGCATCCGTCACCAAAAACTGATCTTCGTCATTCCCTATATATGAATATCAGGGCACGATGGAATCGAACCACCAACCTCCTGCTTGTAAAGCAGGTGCTCTTCCATTGAGCTAGCACCCTTTAAAGAATTATACTTTAAACTAGCAATTGCCCCTAAAGGTGCAAAGATACACCAAAGGAATAGAAAATCTAGGAAGATCAAAAGTTGCTAGAAATAATATGTTCAATATACATAATAAAAAGACAACAAGAATAACTTTTGATATAATCTAACAAAGCATGTACTACGTAGGAGAATAATTGGAAAGCACAACTAGAAATTTGAATCACAACATAACAATATAAAAGAACATGCAATGGGAAAGGAACAACTCCATAGTTTGAGAAATATGAACAATCCATGGGCCTGTTCTTATATATTGATATAGATAACGAAATAGAAATCTAGATTTATGAAATTCAAGTATCACACAAGAATGTCTTGAACAAATATCAATATGTAAAATAGTTTTCATTTGGATTTACCTTGCAGAACCTCAGGAAAAAGTTTCCACAGAATCAACCAATAAACATAACAACATGGACCTCAAGAGAAATTGTGCAGGGGATAAAATATGAAGGTAAAGAACTAGAGAAGTATTCAAAGAAAATGATGAAAAGCATATCTAGAAATAATTGATAACCCTCTGAACTAAAGCACACTGTTATCATCGTGACTAGTAAACTTGCAAAAAAATATCAGAATACATTATGAACTATTCCACCAAAAAACAATGAAATTTTCCACTAAAATACAGTTTCAAATTAATCACTAGCATGACGCTAACTTCTCTACAAAAATAGGGAAGTTTGAAGACAATGTATAATAGCTTGCATGGAAATCATGTTGATAAAACCTTCCAAGGAATAAGACCACAACAGTCAACAAGAGTGCCATGAAAGAAGTGGCTCCTAGGAACTTCACTGAAAACAATATTTATGTAAGGCAGTCATCTAGATCAAGGGTCATCATTCAATAATCAATATGGAAACAGGTGTTGACATTTTCTAATGGAATCCTCTTTGGATTCACTAGTTAGGAAGAAAGCAAAAGGTTTCATCAAGAATTCTAACTTACAGAATTTTGGGATTAGAATATGATGACATATTGATGAATCAGATCAAGAAAATGAAACTCTTTCATTCTAAGGAAACCTGCTACAAGATGACTCAAAAGGAAAAGAATGAGGGACATGTATATATATGTTGACACTGGATGCTATGAAGTCATGCTATGTGGTTGCAGGTAGTATACTTCTATCTTTAGAAGTATGATCAAAATAGAAAGCAGAAACTCTTTTAATGCACAGGTTGCCAAAAGGGCATGATCTACACTAGATGAAATCGACATAATATGTTCTCATATGGAATATGATGTGGTTGTACATTATCAAGGAACTGCACAATCGAAGTCCCTGTGAATGAAATAAAATTGTGGAGAAAGAAAAAGGAAGATATCATGGGAAGTACAACCATGGAAAGAAGCAATCAACATCCAAGGAAGCCAAGAAGAATTGACTAGGAGATCTCTAGGGAAGATATGTGGACTCTAATAAAAGTCTAGAAAATATAGAGACCCTTGACAATACATATCTTTAGGAGATAAAAAAGGATGTCGATGCCTACAAGAAGGATGTCATGGTGAAAGATCATCACTAAGGTAAATTTTGATTTAAGTATTCATATTTATAATTGAATAATATTTGATGAGCTTATTCAGAGCAGCCAAAGGGAAGTATATGTCTTCTACAAGTTGATAACCATAATGCAGGATGTAAGATCCTTGGAAGAAGTATGGTTCGAAGGAAAGCAACATGATATGAAGGTAGACCATATGAAAAATTGATGGATCACTTTCGAACAAAAATCAAAAGTGATGGGTGATTTGAGCCCTAATGAAGATATCCCAAAGATGAAGACTCCTCAACAACGAAGAAATTCATGACATCAAAGAAAGTAGTTCTTCATGAGCAACTCGGTGTTTTCATCATTGCTGCTACAGGTCCCTGATTAAGAGGGGGGCTGGTAATAAGTTTATTACCTGGTAGAAACTTGGAAGCAAGTCCCTAGGAGCCTGGACAAGTCCTTGGCTAAGAGGGAGCCTTGACAAGTCCTTGGATAAGAGGGAGCTTGAGAAAATTCCTTGATAGGAATGGGTATGTCCTCCCTAATTAAGAGGGAGAGATAGACATATCATTTTGGTCTTCACCTGGAAGACATAATGTGGGATTGGATAATCCTCTGGCATCTGATACTCTTTTGGGGATGTATTAGGGTATCCAAGGTAAGAGTAGTCGTGAAAGGACGAGTATTCTTTGAGGATTAGCTATTCCCAAAAGAATAGTCCTATGAGGTCATACTCGATGAACACGTGGAGTATGTACCTTGGAGACAATGATGAAGATGTCTATAATCATTGGTCTCGCCAGCATTGTAGTTCATGGTCTCGTGAAGAGATGGAGTTGTTAATCAAGGCCTTGCACTGTGACAATGTTGGTTAATAAGATGCTATAACAGATGGATTACCAATCGAATTCTTCTTATGAGATTCTTCAGATTGAGAGTGACCATGTACCATTATGAATACCTCCCTAGTTAAGAGGAAATGTTAGAACGTGTAACTAAGTTCAGTCTTCATAATGACTTGTAATTATGAACTTATGTAATGAAGAAGACAAAGATAATAAAATTTATTTTGTAATACTTACGCATTATAGTTCAAAGACTTCTTCTTGATGTCTTTTAGGGGTTTTTCATCTTGTCATAAATATATATAATTTAGAGTCATGTATATGAATTGGTGTTACACTTATAAAGACAATTTATTGATGTAAATGTATGCCTTCCAGACCTTGTCAATATGCTCCATAAGTCGGCTTAAAGATGGTGAATATTCTCCTTGATGAAGTCGGCTTACACACAAACCTCATGTCGACCTACAAGCTAAAGCCAGCCACTATATAAAGGATGATGCAGCCTCATTATGGTGTAAGAAATTTTGGATCATGTGATAGAAGAGCGAAGTTTGGGTCTACATTGATGCGAGAATAGGAGGCTAGTCTAGGAAGAAAAGAAGAGGTACACTTACCTTTGTTCTGGGTCTATACCACCTCGCACATTTCAAAAATAAGGCTATCACAGAAAAATATAAGTCTCTCTTCTAGTGCATAGAACAATGCGTGAAGAAGGTAATATAGTGATGAAAGGATCTATGATTAGGTCAAGAAAGGAGGTGTGCTATCGAAGGAAGAAAGTCTTATCATATCTCTGTTTTGATCTGCAAGTTTACCTCGCATATCTCAGGGAGGTTGAAGGTAATCACAGTAAAGAGGAAGGCTACAACAACATGAATAAAGGCTCAGTCTTGAGTTTCAAAGATGTCCAAAGGATGTTGGAAGTAGGTCGAGAAGAAGACTTTAGGAAGCTAAGGATAAGATCAAGGGAAGCCAAGAAGAAGCACACAGTTTGGGGCTGCTAGACTAAGGACCGAGCTTCCCTAGTAAAGGTGCAGTGTAGTGCAGAAAGAAGAGATCAACTAGAGAAGCCGAGAAGAGCAATGACAAGGGTCTTGAAGGCATACTGGTATCAAGGGTCTATTTCATGGTTATGGTACTCATCAATGGAAGATCTATAAGAAGAATTGCTTTTGGGTTTTCCTCTCCAAGAGGGAGAGGTTTTGGCCCTGGCTTGAAGAGCCTAAACTTTGTGTCTCTTGTGTTTTGATAATTGACTTGATGAAAGACATAATAAGCTAACAAATATAAGATCTAAGTAAAAGAAGCATAACAAGTTCACAATTAATTATCATGAAAGAGAAATTGAATTAAATGCCCTAATTTCTCAACAAGGTTGATATGCTCCTTACTATCGTTACCTACCCCTCATAGTAACTATCATGGATTGAGGGAAAATACAAATGATCATTCCAGCATTTTTGTCCAAGAATGATTGAAGTAGAAGAAAATTCAAAAGCTCTTGTTACTTGGATCTGAAGGCAATTTTTCACAGGAGGAGCTGCAAAACATCGAACTGACGATACAGTGCAACCTATATAAATACCTTTTCATATTGCTTGAGAGGCATGAGAATTTTGAGGAGGAAATCTTAGCAGATATGGATGGTTCCAGTGTACATGAAAAAGTTTCTGCCTCAGATGAAAGTGATGATAAAGAAGCTGCTCAATGTACTTACTCTCTCAATCCAAAATTGAAACATTTTTCCAATTGGCTTCTGGAAATTATGGAAATGTGGGATTTAGATGGTTTTTTCCCAGCTGCAACACGTGAGTATGCCCCAATAGTTGATGAAATGTGGAGGGACCCTGCAATTCAGGCCATACGTATGCAAGAAGAAATGAGCTGCATGTCCTCCCTGATGTTGCTGGTCACTTCTAGGAACGGGTTGTTGAGGTATCAAGTAATGCATACAATTCGTCAGAATCTCACATTTTATATGCTGGACTGATTCAAAGTAATGGGTTAGCATTTATAGAATTTTCAACTGATGATCGCAGTCCAATGTCAGAACCTTATAATGAAAACTTTGATTGTCCAACTCCAACTTTGAAGTATCAGCTTATTAGAGTAAATAATAAAGGATTAAATGAAGGTTGTAAGTGGCTGGAAATATTTGAGAATGTACGAGCTGTAATCTTCTGTGTTGCTATAAGTGAATATGACCAAAAGTGGGTTGAGAAATAAGATGACCTTCAGTAAATAACTTTTTGAGAATGTTGTGGAGCATTCATGTTTCAGAGATACACCATTCATTCTATTACTAAATAAATATGACATTTTTGAGGATAAAATTAACAGAGTGCCACTTACTATATGTGAGTAGTTTAAGGATTTCAGTCCAGTGGAAGCACACCACAACAATCAGTCACTAGACCATCAAGCTTACTATTATGTGGCAATGAAATTCAAGGATCTCTATGCATCTCTTAGCAGCCATAATTTGTTTATATGGAAAATGAAGGCATGAAATCACAGCATAGTGAATGAAGCCTTCAAATATATTCATGAAATTTTAAAGTGGGTTGCATATGTGCAAGAAAAAATATTGCAATACACGAACGTGCATTGCATGAGAACAAGCAATGTCAGGAAGGGGGGATTGTAATTTCCTTTTCTAATTAAATGACCCTATTGAAAATGTAACTAGCATCAGTCTTCATAATGTAATTCAAATGTATTATTGATGTATTTATAATTTTATTATATTCATTGTTATTATTATTTTATTTCTATTCAAAACATGTTCCTCATGATTTTAGGGTCAATTGAGTCAAGAGAAATTTATCACGAGTCAATGAAATGTAATTGAGTCAAGGTGCCATCTGGACTTGTAAAAGAAAAAGAAAAATTATTTTTCAAATCAAAGAGTCAAAAATGTCACCACAAAGACCACGTCGGCCCTCCTGGACAAGATGGCCTAAAGAGGCAACCATTCGACCTCCTGGACATGTATAAATACAAGATAGTTCAATCTCATTTTATCATCCATCCATCACTTCAATTTCTATGCAAAAAGGAGAATTTAAACGAAAGTAAAAGGAGAGAAAATTTTGTTTTCTGCCCTAGTTTCTGTTCACGCATGGGAATTTTTTGAGTTAATTTTTGTGGTATTGCAGGCCTGAAATTTGAGGAGATGACCAGATTTCTAAGATTTGACCAGCGCTGACTTCTGTTGACCATGATTTGTTGGAAATGGATGGGAGGAGGGTTGACTTGGGTCTTTGTGGCAGTCTCGGTCTTGGTCTTGGGTCTTGGATATGTCATTTTGATCTGATTTTGTAAGAAGAGGATTTTCTTGGGTTTTCCTCCTTGTGGGGTTTTTCCCTGGCTTGGAGCCTAATTTCTTGTGTTCTTTGTCTCTTTGTGATCTTCATGTTTTTCTACTTTCAGTAATTTCTTGATGAAGAAGATAAAATAAGTAACAAGAAGCCAACAAACATTCACAATTAATTATCAAGTTAAGAGAAATCTACCCTAATCTACAAGCATCTTGATTTCTCAACATGGTATCAGAGCTAGGTTGAAGGAAAGGAAGATTGAAGATAACAGTTTGTTGGCTTATTTTCTTATCCCTGTGGCACCTTAAGAAAAGTATCATACAAATTCTGTGACATCCTTTCCTTAAAATACGAATTGAAAGAGGCACAGTACCTCTGTGATTCAAGTTGAAGAAAGACATCAATATTCCTGTGAACCGAGCTCATCAATAAAGGAAGGACCAAAATACTTAAGGGCTAGAAAAAGAGACCTATAATACATGCAAAGACTCTATGGCATTATCTCTGTAAATCAAGGATGAAATTCATATCTCTGTTGTCGACAAAATATTTGGCATAGGTACACATATTTGAGTCTCTATGTTGATTTATGAAGTAAGTTTCCTGTACTAATGTGAATTTCAGAGGCACCTTCTCCTATGATAAGCATACAAGTCATTATCTTTATAATCTACAAAGTACTCAAAGAAAAAGCAAATGGCTTATATGAAATCTGTTAAAAGAAGACAACCTACTGTGACAATACTTTCAGTGGCAATCTGAGCATGACTGTGCGCTCCTTTCTGAATCAAAAAGACCAAGTGTATTCATGATATTTGTATAGTTTGAGTAACCAAAATACTATAGCTGACATCTATTACTGCTGAGTTCAAAGGCTAGTCTGAGAGTATGAACAAGTCCAAAATTGCCATAATGATTGAAGCAAGTTTGTTTGGGAAAAAACGAATATCTGAGGTACTGTTCTTCGATCAATACAAAAAGGTTTTGTGACACTTCTATGAGGTATCTGAAGCTTACTATAGCAAAAAATATTTGAAGATTCAAGGCATCAATGATGACACCAACATGAAACGATACAAGGTCTATCTAACACTATATAAGGCAGCTCGACTCATTTGGGAGACTATCCATCTTTGACATCTAAAAATACCATCATCTTCGTAATCAATGCAAATATGTGGCACTGTGAGACGAAGGATAGAAGTGTATTGTGATCTGAAGTTAAAAGAAACCAAAACCATGTGGATCATCTCTGAGGCATTTAAATGTACAAATGATGAACTTAAAGACATGCAAAACAAGTCTTATCTATGACATAAAGGATTGAGCATCTTTATACCTTTGTGCAAAATGAATCAAAATACTGTGATATAATCCATGCTACAAGACCAAAATACTAAGGTACATAGTCTATAGAAGGGACCAAAATCATCACTATGAATAAAAGCCAAGATTCTGATCAATTCCAAGTCTGAAGCTACACTTACTGATGAGATTTACATTTTTGAAAATTATGAGCATCTCTATGACAAGTAGAACATGTATAAACTAGTCCACATTAGAATCTAGTGAAAACTAATCATGATGAGCATTTATGTGATGATGCAATAAACTAGTCCACATTAGAATCTGAGTGAAACTAATCATGCCTACATATGAAAGAGAGAAATTGGGAATTTTTTGAGTTTTTGTACGGAGTTTAAAAATTCATTTGAGAAAAAATTATGGTAGTAGGCATAGTACCCTCAAATAGTACCCTCGAAATTATCCATATCCCACTCGAAACGCTTTTACATTGAACCAAATGGGATATCGAGCAAATAATTCAACCAAGTCGAGCTATAACAAATCTTCCAAATCTTATGTTTTGATTTGTCCAAATTTCTCGTACTATTATTTGGAATACCATCAACGAGGGAAGAATGCTTCCTACCATTCAAAATGACTAGCTCGCTTTTGAGAGTTTTTATATAAATAAATAACTTTCTTATCTCATATATGAAAGAAAAAAAATGTTTGTGCATGTATAAAAATATCCCTTCAAAAGAGTTCATTGTAGGATTTGATTTGTGCCAAGATAAAACATGAATTTGGTGAATTGTATTTGTTACACAAATCAATCGTGAATTGTACAAAAGTGGTTTTATTCAATTTCGGCATATAAATGTTAAGATGACTTAATCACATAAGGTAATGAGAGCTAGTTTTTGCATTGCAGGTACCCGGAAAATTACGTGATATTTTTCACCCATCTTTCACCTGTGTGAAAAGTGACATCAACAACTAAAAATGAATTGCATATAATTTTTATATGATGAAAAATACCAAGGAATGAATATGCATGCATCAATTAGAAATAACTACGAAAGGGAAACATCTAAGTATTTTTCTAAGATGTAGCATCGAAATTTGAAGACAATTCACATGAACATCCAACAAAGACTTGTTGAACATCAATCCTTCCAAAACTAGCCAACCATGAAAAGTTAAGAAGACCAAAACTAAATATCCAAATCAAGATAAAAAACTCCAAATATGCCATCTTGAAAGGAAGGTGCAAAAAATTTCTATTACTAAGAATTTAGATAACATAAACGAGACATACATCTTAGAAATAAACAATGTCGAGGTTGGTATGCCATAAAAAAAGGAAAAATAATTTAAAAAATCTGAAACTTGAACTTTTCAAGAAATAAAGTGTTGTGTTTAGTTAGGGAACCAAGATTTAAGCAGAGATTTTTGAAGGAGAATTGAATTCTATGACAAAATATACAACACATAAAAGTCATGTTTTTGGTACATCATTTTTATTTACATAAAAAGAGAAAACACCAACATAGTGCATAAAAATGTTTCAACACATAAATGAGAAAAAGAAAATAGAATCAAACCTCAACGTTTCTTATCGGGTGTAGGGACAACGCACCACTTGGATATCATTGGGATAATAACACGTGTTGATTTGTCACCGCATGCCCACTTTGACCCACTATCATCATCATGCATACAAAATGCGAAATTACATAAAATCATAGATGTGCAAGGTTAGAGATTAGTAAAACAAATTCTTAGAAACAACAAGAAAACAAAATATTCACCCTTGCATACAAATCATAACACAAAGTTTTTTCTTATCAATAATGCATTCAGATCTTTGAATTTCAAAAATTGAAAGAAAATAAAGTAAAACATGCAAATTATAGGGAATTAATTTCGCAAAGGTTGTTTGTCAATAATGCATGTTAGATAGCCCATGGGGGTGTAAGAATAGATAGTGACAGGGTGTTACGTTAAGGCACTCCATGGTGAAAGGGTCAACTGGTCCGAAACCATGTGGAAAAAAATCTAGCCATCCTAAGGGTTTGTGTGGCGCGAGGTTGGGTGTGATCACCCTGGGTGATTTTGATAGTTGTCCATTGGTCATGGTTACTCAAAATGCCACGGAGTTAGGCGTGTTAACAAACATGCATCTCATATTTTAAACATTTCAAATTTCAAATGACAACTCCACGTGAAAAAAAATACAAGAAAAAACTATTTAAACATATATTGAAACAAAATCTACCATAACGATAGCTATCAATAAAGAAATTATAGAGTTGGTTAGGAAGAAATGAGACATTAACATCTTCAGACTATAAGGGGAAGGACCTTAAATCATCTTAAATAATCTACAACATGTGTTTATATATTAGTGTGAGTGCACAATAACACATAAATAAAGTCATTAGTGTATATCAAAGGGAAAAAATGACATTAATTAAAAAAAGAAAAGAAAAAGAAAAGAAAACTGCCCAAAGGTTCTAAGCATGACATACAATAATTACACCCAATGTCTTATCATAGGTAATTTTATTTTGACCAAGAAAAAGTGTATCCAAGACCAATCATATGCGTCAAGCATCTAGCTACATAAATCTACGAATGAGGGCGTGCCCTTGTTTTTTATTGTCGATGATTAGAGAGCCACTCAAGAGCAATCATCTAGATACATAAATCCAAGAACGAGGTGTGCCCTTGTTCATTATTTTTCTCGGTGATTAGAGAGCCACCCAAGAGCAATCGAGAAACATACAAACAAAAAATTGAATTGGGGGTTTGATTATTTTAAAGAAAATATGTTGACCTCTTAGAGTTTCACATCCTCTAAATCAAGGTAAATGTAGCAATTGAGAAATATGCTACAAAACATTGAGCTAGGGTTTGATTATTTTAAAGCAAATATGTTGACCTCTCGGGTTTCACGTCCCGTAAATAAAGGTCAATGTAGTCTATCATGGGAAAGTAGAAAGAGGCCTTGATCTAAGACTCTATTATTCTATTAATCGAGCTCAATCTTACACTTTAAAGACTAATTCAAGGATTACTGTACATACAACAAGATAAATGATATAATATAAAATTTAATACAACGATAATAAAATAGAGAAAAGTAAGGTATTAGATGGTATATAATTCATTTTATGATTAAAAAATATTCAATGAGAAAAATCCAAAACATAATGTCTTAATGTCAAAATAGATGTTTTCTTTCTCCAGTTGGGCTTCCATTATCACATGTTCTGCTTTAATAATAATGTCAGTGTGTGCTATGTCCTTTTAATTAATGAAGAGAAATGCAAGATTTATCAGATTGTTCATTCTTAAGAAATTTATTGGGTTTCCTCCATGAATGCAAAACCTAGTTTTATACCCTTCTAGACAGGTGGAAGAACCCACATGAGTCATACAATGTTTATCAATCCAAGTA
Organism: Pinus albicaulis; assembly: GCA_034641835.2. NCBI lineage: Eukaryota > Viridiplantae > Streptophyta > Pinopsida > Pinales > Pinaceae > Pinus > Pinus albicaulis. Next base: position 19,216 of record JAXQQM020085860.1, on the reverse strand, counting down.
GAAAAGCAATAAAAGTACTAATCATATAAAAAAAATAGTAACCATCGTATAAGAGAGTAAATTGTTTGGGACTTGATCGACTCAAATATGCAATTTACATGTCTCGTACAGGGAAAATAGCAATTTCATATTATTTCATTTCTACATAGCCATATCTCATTGCATCAACTTCAATGCAATTAATATGAAATTAGAAATATAGAGTCAACTGGAGAACATATGCTCTAGAAAATCATTCTAACCTTTCTCTGAGCTCATAATTAAAGGAGATTCCCAGCTCATCATCAACATCACCACCAAGATCATTCGTTGATCATATTCAAGAAGAGTCTCTAAAATATAGAGACTGGAAAGTAGCTATAGAATATTTCAATCCTCATCCCCCATGTACCAATGGTCCTCACCTCGCACGCCAAGCACAAGGGAAATAACATTTCACATCTACTAGCTAATGCAGGATGCATAGACTAGGCAAGGTAGATGAGATAAAATTGGGAAAATTTTCCTCAAGAAGAGTTGAAAGGATCTGGCTGTCAAAGATTCATCCTCCTCGGATGGGGTGATGGAGAGGGAACAGGTGGGGAGGTGCATGGACACTGCCCCACTAATAATAAACAAGGGAGCACATGGCACAACCCCTCCACCATGATGCATATTTGAAGTCTTATCAGTATGGGATACTCCAGCTAGCACACTCATCCATGAATTCAAGTGATCACCATAGAAAGAGTTTAATGTTGAAATGAATGGCCATTAATTCAAAGAGTGATCCCACTGGCAATAATTACAAGACCCACACTTGGAGTTATTCCTAGGCTAGTTCATCATGCGAATTATTCATCACACATAGTGGAGGAGGTTTGGTCTCCTTCCAGAGTGTAAATAACTAAATCCTGAAGCACATATGTGGAGAAAATCATAAGTAAAAGACCTGTCTATCACGGCCAAAAGATCACATCAAAAGAAGATGATTACAGCTACAGATGAAAACCAAGAATTATTGTCAATTTGTAACTCGAAAGCCCTCTAATGCATTCATCTGATAGTTTTCCAGTTGCCCAAAATATCTAGCCTTGTTAAATATTACATAGAGGCCCAATACAGATCAAAGAAAATAGCAATGCGCATTTGAAAGTTCGCCCATTGGCCAAAATATCTAGCCCTGAAAATTTGTCTGTTAAAGATTACATAGAGGTCCAATACAAATCAAAGAAAATAGAAATGCAAAAAAAATTGAAACTATTAAAAAAACATGGAATCCATTTTTGATTAGCATCCTAGAAGCGAAGTAACCCAGGACCACGCTTACCAGAATTCACCATAAATACCAGTTCTCTAGGTAATATAAAATTTAAATATCAGACTGTAACCAATGAAAGAGCCCAATTAAGAAACAACAATAGGAAAAAACACTTTACTGATGTAGAAAATGTTGATAATGATATATAAAGTACTAATATTATCTAGGCAGTGCTTGGCCCAATACAAGGCCATCCTCCCCATTTTATTTTGAGACATGTTCTCTAGTACAATATGAGATAGAGGCTATTGATAACTACCCAATCCATTTCATTTTTATTAATTGACTACATTTAAATGTGTAAACATATATTGTGTCAAATAGAACCCAAGCCAAATACAGAGACAATAGAACTGGATACATTCTGGGGGGTTTGCCAAGGGCTGCTGTAAAACAGAAGCTAGTTTTCCCAGGTCAAATAGGGGACATGGAATGCAATGCCTAGTAACTGTATCTAGCATAAATATTTGAGAAAAGTAGTGGTGTATACTACAAGTGAACACAAAGATGGAAAAAATTACTTAATCAAGTTGTGAAATACCTTATTCCCATTAATCCTTGAACTTGTAGGGGAAAAAAAAACTACGAAGTAGAAGGAAGATAACGGGCACAGTGACACTAAAGAAGCAGAAGCATCAAGGGAAAGAGCAACAAAGACCATAAACCCCCTTCTGATCTTGCCATCAGGAGGTATCGCGATTGAGTCCCAATCGTGAATGCGCATGAAATGTGAAGAGAGGAAGAGATTGATTAAGCTTTTAATTGCTTTTGAGCACGAGGAGGGAAGAGATGGTTTTCCTCTTTTTGGGTGCCTACAAAATTGTGTCATCGATCAGCTGAATTGAACCATCCATTCATTTGTTCATCCCACTGTGATGAAAATCTCTTCTTCTGTTCTATTGTCCCACATAATTTCAATAAAACCTGTGATATATTTTACCTCTTTTTGGGCTGAATCCATGTCATCGATCGGCATAACTAAACCTCTATTCGTTTGTTCTTCCCACTGCGATGAAACACTCTTCTTCTATTATATTGTCCCGCTCAAATTCAATAAAACTCCTAATGTAATTGAGGATAAAGGGGTTTGGATAGGATTAAGCCTCAAATTATATTGATGATATTATTTCATCCACAAATGTGTATCCCCTGAAGATGCCATTTACATGAGGATAGCAAGCAACCAGCAAGCTGATTGCATGTCTGGCAGGTAATGTGCAGCAACGCAGCAGACAAAAAAACATAGGAATCGAAGACAATAGATTCTAATAGCATCCGACCTTGGCTCTCAAGCTCCCTCCCAATAAAATGGAGCAGGAAGAAAATTCTTGGTTATGGAGCCGAGCGATTCGAATGAGTTGTCATCTGATGTCATGCAATGTAGCCATGCATGATATTTGGGTGTTGGATGAAATAAATGGGAATGAGAATGTGATACAATTATATGCATCAGAAACAAAATACTAAGCAATAATTCTTCAACCTGACAGTCTCCGTAGCTCCTGCCTCCTAATTAGGCACTAGCTGCCAAACTTAGGAATTTCATTAGCCGTAAAAAATCTAGGTTAGGTCACATATATATAATTCTCTGGGGTTGAGAGCTGTGGTAGTTCCTCGTCTGCAACACCTAAGGCATAATTGCTGTCAGTTATTGCCGTAAATATACTTTCAGATCTGTTTGGTTGAAAACCCAATTTACATACCTAGTTATCTCAGTCCTTCCAGCGTCCGCGACCTCAAGGCTAAACATGTCTTTAATCAATAATTAAAGAAAAATTTGGCTCGGTGTGTCACTGCTTAGCTCTATTTGGCTCATCTATTCTAATTTAAGGAAATAATTACCAGTAATCGTAGTTTGACTTTGCCGTCTGTTATTGTTTATCTATGAAATTATTTGTAGACACTGAACATAACTTCGACCTTGAAATGATAGCATAACAGCAAAGTATTGATGAGGGAAGGGAAGGTTATTACATACCAGGGCTGAAATGAAGATAAAACTGAGCTATTTGACGCCCATGGAATTGGACTGAATTCTTTGAAGCTTGGCCTGCTGAAACTAGGGCTCAGGTTCTAAAATGCTTGACATTTCAGCATCTTCACTGCTTCGATCGAGATAAATTTGGAGAGATCCACCTAAAATATCCATTTCTTTGTGTGAGAAGAATAAATGAAATGGGAGTGTGATAAAATAATGAAATTAAAGATTTTATGAAGACAAAGTGAAGAGGGAGGCACAACCAAGGCTTTCAAAGGAATGTACCAATATTCTTTAGAATACCCATAATTTTATTTAGTTATTATTTAATACTAGGGAAAATATGAGATAAATTTTATGGGAACTAACTTCTAAGGATTATTTAATGTAGGTAAAGGCTTACAATTGGTGTTGATAGTCATTTATTTTTTAGAATATAATTTTTCCATTACTTGTAGGCTTCAACAATAGAATGTATCTTGTTGTTATGGGTTGGGTTTATATGAGATATATCATAGAGTGTTTCGTTATGATAGATCATCAAATGTCCATGTTGTGTGGGCATTACATCAACGACATGAATGATTGGCTCATACAGTCCTGTTGTGTAGTCATTCATCGATGAAAGCTACTTCCTCGATGGGATAGAAGTGAAAAGTGATAGTTGCAAAGGTAGGCATAATGGCATCGGAGTAATATTGTTTCCATAGTGAAGAGAGCCAAAAATATTTTTATGAACACCATAAATATCTAGTCGAGGTGTTGTGATGAAAGGAATAATGAATACAAAAGTTGTGTCAACATGATTTGGATTATCAAGATGTTGAACCATCCATTATAAAGATGGTTTTCAGTGCTAGTGATCTAGTCACATAAAAGACCCCATAAATTTGTGCATTGGGATACCCCAAGGATTCAATAAGTAATCAAAAGTGATAGGATTCATTGTTAAGGTTATAGTGGCAACAAACCTAAGTTTACCCAAAGTGACACCTTGTGAGCCTTGCACAACTGGGGTGCCAGTTTGAGCATCAATACGAGACACAATTTCAAAAGTGATAACATCTTACATTTAGGGCACTTGGCCACAAATATTTATGCATTTTTTTTCCATTTGAGGGTACATTTCACATTTCCCAAGGAAAAAATCACATATTTGGAGGAATTTTGGATAAATTGTCGCATCACTAGCTTCATGCATGAAGAGGAGCTCCCATCCTTTAAGATGATTTTGGAGGATTTCGTGGCATAGTCAAGGGTCAATGTATAAAAGAAGAATGACATAATCAAGAATGTGAAAATTGGCATTCATATCATGTGGTGTAAAGGAGAATTGCATAGGTGAAGAGTACTCCATTTAGAAACATCTAAAAAGCTTGTTTATGTCCTCGTTCTAAAGAAGATGAGATATCTTGTGACAAAAGACCCAAATTTCCAACAGAGGGAGACTAGGGTAAGGGTTTACTTTTTCTTTCACATGTTGAGAGACATTCATGTATTTTAAGGTGTATTTTTTTGTTTGAGTTCATGTATTTGGAAGCACAATTTCACAAGTGGAAACATATCACATTTGGGGCACTTGGCTATGAATTTTTATGGTTTTTTCTATTAAGGGTATCTTTCACATTCCCCAAAGCACAAATAAAATATTTGGAGGTATCTTGGATGACTTGTCATATTCCACTAGCTTCACACATGAATAGGAACTCCCTTCATTTAAGAAAGTTTTGGAGGGTTTTCATGGCATAATCAAGGGTCATATTTACAAAAGAAGAACACCCTAGTAAAGAAGATAACAATTCACATTCACATCATATGTGACATAAAGGAGAGGAATGTAGGTGAAGATTAATCCATCTTGAAATATGTGGAACAACTTGTTTTTGTCCTCTTTCCAAAGAAGAGAGGATATCTTGAGTCAAAGGGCCCAAATTTTTGACAGAAGAGGACCATGTATTGGATCATATGGACTTTGGTTTCTCCTCATTAGTTGGACCATTATATGATCCATATAATTAATTATTAGGTGTGCATTATCATACAAGGCTACTTGTTGGAGTTAGTTGTAAGACGTTATCAATCCTTTTCAAAGGAAGAAACAAAGTTCAAGAAAGGATCTTGTGCTAATTTAGTATGAAAAATCCATCTTTGAATCAAAATGTTATTGGTAGAAGGGATATTTATCTTTACCCTTGTTGATATGGTCACGTTCGCCCACTATTATAGGGTTGGCTAGCTAGAATAATAATGGTGAGTTTTGGTGTTTAAGATCTCTATGGTAATGGAAGCATTAGAGAACGGGGTTGGGAATGAGTGATTTTGAGGAAGGAAGCCTTGAAAATTTATGTTTTTGAAATAAATAAACATGGTAAGGAAGAGGAAAAACCAATTACAAAAGGATATTGATGATGGAAGGTAACATTGAAGAAATAATAAAATATTTACAAAGATTAAGAGATAGGGAAACTTTGGAAACTCATGGTTAAAGGAAATATATTGGTGTTGGAAGGAAGAACAATAAGAGGGAGTAGTGAGAAAGGAGTGTCAAAAGAGTCAAAAGTATTTATATTTCCTACCATGTTTATTAGGATTGAATTGCAGACCCTATAGTAGCTTGGACACATCTGCAATTCGAATTGAGGGACTATAGTTTTTGGATCTAAAGCACTGTAATACTTGAGACACTGCAATTCACATTTGAACCTGTGAATCTGTGATTGTGGTAAATATTTCGGCCTGTGGAATTGTAATACTCCTGTTACCTTTTGCAAAACACTTGAATTAGCCTCTAATACTTTTGATATAGACCTTAGGCTTACACTTTTGCAACAAATCAAACCTGTGAGGAACTTGTGCACCAACAGTCTCAGGATCTGTCATATTTATTAAAACTCAGATCTGTGTTGTAACATCTTAAGAAAATTTTGGACTTAAGTACTCTAATATGTGGAAAAATATTGGACCTGTGATTGTGGAAAAGGATCTTGGAATAGATTCAGACCTGAGACATCAGTTAAAAAACCTTGAATCTATGGACAAAGAAATATTGGACTTGTGACACAATTTCTCTAACCTTGTGGATAGGAAAAAGTCTTGAACTAGTGACATACCTTGGATTGAGGGGCTGCAAAACAAACTTCTGGAACAGTATTTTGAAGACATCATTAAAGACCTGTGGCCAAAGGACTTTTCATATTTGTGGCTTGTGTGACAAGGTTAAAAACAATAAGCATATTTGAAGTGTTTTTGGAAGAAATATTTGAAAAGGCTTAGAGCCAGTGTAGAGCTTAGAGCTTGTAGGGATCTTGAATCTCAACCCCAGAGCTTAGAGCTTAGTGCATGATCCGAGTGGTATAATCGGTACGGAGTCTGAGGCTTGAGTCTGGCTCAAAAATAAAAGTGTTCGGATTGTTCTCGAACCAAGTTCATGATGTAGATCTCGTAATTCTGAATCCAACGGCGCAGACGGCACCCAATTCCGAGTCCGTATGAAGAAGTTATAAGCGGTCAAAGTTCCAGGTTGACTTGGTGACTGGGCAGCCTTAAAGAGGACGCAAATTGGACCAAACCCGGCCACCGGATTCCGGCACACTTAGACCAAATTCCGGGCGAAATTTTCGCCTGGTTAAAATGACCCCTACGGTCCAAAATCGAATTTTCAAAAATGGTCAGTTTGTTTTAATAACAAAAACTATTTAAAAAAAAGGGTGGCGGGCCATCACCCCCGCCACCCGACCCGCCCACATGTCACAATATTTACAAAATATTTATATATATATGGGCCGGCAGGCCATGACCCCCGCCGGACCCCACGGAACCTTTCCAGCCGTCGGATATATATATAATATATAACGGTTAAGTGTTAACGTTTCAACCCAAATATATATATATATTATATATTAAACCGTGGTAACTTCTTTTATACGGAGGCGGAGTTGGTTGGGCGGGCCGCCCAAGGCGGGCCCGACCCCCATTTAATTTTTCATTGGTTTTTTAAACAAAACCGAATGCAGATTTTTGGGGAAGGCGGGATTTGACCCCCCGAACTTCTTTAACAAATTACTAAATCCTACCAACACGCCAACAAATTTTACTTTGTAAAGTACGCCCGCCCTGCATTATTTAAACTCGTAGTTTTACAAGTGCGCCCAGGCCATGGAGGGGCGGAAGAGCGCGCACGCAGATCGAGGTTTTAATATTTTTAATTGCAGAGATCGGTGCCGCCCAGGGAATGGAGCGCGCGCACGGAGTTCGAAGTTTATTATTTTTTTAATGCAGGTCATGTGGAACAATGAGCCCAGAAAGAGGCAGGCGGAACCCTGATTGAGGCTCAATTTTCAGGAGGGCGAAATTTTGACTTTGTCCAAATGGGACAAATTTTATGTCGTTTCAGCACTACTCAGTGCCACAAGTCTGATGGCGTGCTCAGTTTCTGCATCTGAGTTTTCAATTTTTCAGCCACTTTTGGAAGTGGACTATGCCGGTGTCAGATTTGCACATGTGAGCAGTCGTTTTCCACTTTCTCGACGCCACAAGATTGATGGTGTTTTCAGATTCTGCCGCAGAGCTGCTCAGCCTTCAGCAAATGGCAGCGTGAGGTATATGATGTGATTTCCATGTACTTCTTTATTTATTTCTCGTTGAGATGCATTATGTCTTGCAGATCCCGGTTGATACATGAGTCGTGGGATCTTGCTTTGTGTTGTTTTTGATGTACTTTCAGCTATGGATTTGTGTCATGTATGAGCCCCTTTTATGCCACATTGGCGGGATGCTCTTATTTGCTATGTGTATTTTTGAGATCCCTTGTTTGCCAGGATTGGCGGGATACTCTTATTTGCTACATGTCATCTATGGTCATACTGATAGGAGTCTTTCTTTATGTATGAGAGTTCTGCAGTAGAACATCTCTTAAAGAAGTCAAGCCACTCCTGCGTGAGGGCGATTTTTCCTTGTATGTCATGAAACATATCCATGTACATCTTCTTCTCACAACACATAATGCAGCGGCCTACACCATCTTGACACCGAGGCCCGGAGATGTAGTCCCTCCTGGACGAACTCCGTCATCAAACGACATGTTCTTATGATTGTTGATCTTGTTCATTTATGTTCCTCTTATTTACAGCTACAGTTGTTCATTTAAGTTCTTTAACGTCTTTAAGTAAATGCAATTCTATTTATCAGCCGAATTAAAAGGTCTTGGTTAAGGGTATCAAGATTTTACCCTGGATCAAGTGGTATCAGAGCAGGTATTCTTGCTGATTGGATTGCAGGGCGTGAACATTGGACGTTTGCTGAGTTGATCCATGGAGAGTGTCAAGGGCATGTATGAAACCATGCTCAGGGTGTCCGAGAAAGCGGACATACTATACGAGGCTTACGAAAAACAAGCAGCAGAGAACGAAGAATTGAAGACCCTCCTACACAAAGAGGAGGAGGAAAAACAACAGTTGCAGCTTCAGTTGCAAACCACAACAAAAGAGTTGGAAGATTGGAAGCACAACAATGAAATTCTGCAAGCAGATCATGATGCCTTGAAGGCGTTCCTACATGAAGAGAAGGAGGAGAAGCAGCAGTTGCAGCTTCAGTTGCAAGCCACGACAGAGGCGTGGGAAGATTTGAAATGCAACAACGAAACTCTTCAGAGAGATCATGATGCCTTAAAAGCATTCCTACAGAAAGAGAAGGAGGAGATGCAGCAGATGCAGCTTCAGCTACAAGCCGTGTCAGAGGCAGTGACAGAAGTGAAGCGCGACGAAGGCTTACAACAACTTTCTTCATCTGTTTTGCAATCAACACCTAAGGTAAATAGTGTTGATTTTTCTTCAGTTTCTTCACATGATGTCATTTCAGTTGGAAGTGTGGAGATACCAATCACAGGTACCGGCATGAGGCTCCTCACTAAAATGGGGTACAGAGGAGGAGGACTTGGCATTCGTGGCCAAGGCATCACCGAACCATTGGAGGTTGTGCAACGACCTCGTTTTGCAGGTTTGGGGTACAATGGTGAAGGATGTTCGAAGGACATCAAGGGCAAACAGATAATGATGAACTCTCCAAGGAAGAGGAATGATAGGGACACTTCGCCATCATTCCACGGCAGTGAACGTTGCAGTGAAGGAACCGAGGCGAGCTCCCATCATCATGATGGCACCGGAGACCACCCCAGAAGGTATACTAAGTCTCATTATTCCAGAGTGCATTTTGATTACAAGAATGTTGATAACCATGGTCGTAAAATATGGCATCGTAAAACTTGTTATTTTTGTGGTTTAAATAACCATGTGATTTCTAAGTGCTGGAAGAGGATGGCAGCACAAAGAAGGAAGAGGCACGAAAAGCCTTCTCCCCAACAGGGAAAGAAATCAGTTAAGCAAGTTTGGAGGAAAAAGAACTTTTGCACCCATTGCGACCGAAGTGGCCACCAAAGAGCCACATGCTGGAAACTTCATCCAGAACAGCGCCGTAAAGCCAAAGAGCCCATGCATACACCAGTTGAAAGAGCTAATCGACAAGCAAGTTCGCCACAGGGAAATGATCCACTCGTTTTAATAAATGAGAAGTGGTTCTTCTAGATTGTTTTTTTTTTTCTAGAGATGTTAAGCTTGTCATGGCCATGCTTGTAAGTCATTTGTCGCATTTTTATTATGAAAGTGATGATGTGTTTCCATCACTCGTTTAAGCGACCATGACATTTCTTTTTGGCCTTGTTTTATGAGTCGTGTTAGATCTCTTTCATGTAAAAGTGATGAGATGTTGCCATCACTTTGAGATGCGACGATTATGTTTTGGTCATGTTGTATGAGTCGTCTGATGCATTTCTTTCATGTAAAAGTGATGAGGAGTTTTTCCATCACTTCGAAATGCGACGATGAGGTCTAGTCTTGTAATTTTGTTGATGTATGATTTCCATTTTGCTGTAAGCTTGACCACCGAGTACATGTTATAAACTCGTGGCAAGTATGGAAACATCTGGGTCATTATTGGTCACATTGAGAATGTAATGTTCATTGCAGCTTTAGGCAGGTGTTGGCATTCCGATTCCGAAGGACAGAAGTGAAGGAGTCTTTAAGGGATGCGCCTTTTCAGACATTTGCATTTCAGCAGTTGCAAGTGTTGGCTTTGCATCTCGATTCCGAAGTACGTGAGGTGAAGGAGTCTTCAAGGGATGTGCCTTTTCATACATTTGCATTTCCGCAGTTGCAGATGATGGCTTTTGCATCTTGATTCCGAAGTACGAGAGGTGAAGGAGTCTTCAAGGGATGTGCCTTTTCAGACATCACATTGCAGCAGTTGTACATGATGGCTTTGCATCTTGATTCCGAAGTACGCCAGGTGAAGGAGTCATGTGGGGATGCGCCTTTCAACGACAGTTGCAGACAGTTGATGATACGTAAAGCTTGATGCTTTTGGAGGACCAAAAGCTCCTCAGTGGGGAGGTTTGATCCAGGTGGAATAATCAGGTACAGGTACAAGAGGCTTGAGTACAAGGCTCAAAAATCAAAGTGTTCAGATTGTTCTCGAACTAAGTTCAAGTTGTAGATCTCGAAATTCTGAATCCAACGGCGCAAACGGCACTAAAATCCGAGTCCGTATGAAGGAGTTAGAAGCGGTCAAAGTTCCAGGTTGACTTGGTGATGTGGCAGCCTTAAAGAGGACGCAATTTGGACCAAATCCGGCCACCGGATTCCAGCAAGCGCAGGCCAGATTCCGGGCAAAATTGTTGCCTATTTAGATTGCCTCCTTCGGTCCAAAACCGAATTTTTCAAAAGGGAATTGTTTGTTTTATTAAACAAAAATTATTAAAAAAAAAGGGGGTGGGGGCCGTGACCCCCTCCACCCCCGTCGGCATAGATGGCACCATATTTAAATGGGCCGGCGGGAATCGAACCCGCCCAGCCACGTGGGCCGGCCCGCTCCACGGGCGGCCCAACACACAACCCAACAAATTCAACAACGCACCAACATCATTTATATATATGACATATAAAGGTTATATGTTAAACAATGTAACAAATGTGATATACATTCAAGGTTAATGCATGTGCGGATGGTTGGGGCGGGCCGCCCAATGCGGGTCCGACCCCCCAAAACAATATTATATTGTTTTTTAAAACAGAACGCGCCTTTTTTAAAAAGTAAAATGCGTGCTATGTTGGGAGGGGCGGTATTTGACCCCCCGACCTCTCCTCAACAAGCCGCTTAATTTACCAACGCACCAACGGTTTCGCTTGGTAAATTCCGCCCACGAGTTTTTATATAAACTCGTCTTTTTACTGTGCGCCAAGGCATGGAGGAGCAGAGCGCGCGCACGCAGTTCGAGGAGTTTTAATATTTTTTTAATGCAGGTCATGTGGAACCATGAGCCCAGAAAGAGGCAGGCGGAACCCTGATTGAGGCTCAATTTTCAGGAGGGTGAAATTTCAACTTTGTCCAAATGGGACAAATGTTATGTCGTTTCAGCACTACTCAGCGCCACGAGTCTGATGGCGTGCTCAGTTTCTGCATCTGAGTTTTCGATTTTCCAGCCACTTTTGGAAGTGGACTATGCCGGTGTCAGATTTTTGCATGTGAGCAGTCGTTTTCCACTTTCTCGTCGCCACAAGATTGATGGTGTTTTCAGATTCTGCCGCAGAGCTGCTCAGCCTTCAACAAATGGCAGCATGAGGTATATGATGTGTATTCCATGTACTTCTTCATTTATTTCTCGTTGAGATGCATTATGTCTTGCAGATCCCGGTTGATACATGAGTTGTGGGATCTTGCTTTGTGTTGTTTTTGATGTACTTTCAGCTATGGATTTGTGTCATGTATGAGTCCCTTTTATGCCAGATTGGCGGGATGCTCCTTTTCATATGTGTATTTTGAGATCCCTTGTTTGCCAGGATTGGCGGGATACTCTTGTTTGCTACATGTCAGCTATGGTCATACTGATAGGAGTCTTTCTTTATGTATGAGAGTTCCGCAGTGGAACATCTCCTAAATAAGTCAAGACACTCCTGCGTGAGGGCAATTTTTCCTTGTATGTCATAGGGAAACATATCCATGTACATCTCTTCTTACAACACATAATGCAGCGGCCTACACCATCTTGACACCGAGGCCCGGAGATGTAGTCCCTCCTGGACGAACTCCGTCATCAAACGCCGTGTTCTCATGATTGCTGATCTTGTTCTTTATGTTCCTCTTATTTACAGCTACAGTTGTTCATTTAAGTTCTTTAACGTCTTTAATTAAATGCAATTCTATTTATCAGCCGAATTAAAAGGTCTTGGTTAAGGGTATCAAGATTTTACCCTGGATCATTGTTGAACCAATTCAAGAGTCCACCTTGTGATCACGTCATCCTTGTGCAGGTTTTAAATTTAGCCAGCCAAGATAACCACTCATGTAACTCAGTCGCAAAGGAAGCAAAGAAAATTTCATGAAACTCTGTGTAGATATACCTTTGCTCCCAATCCTCAACAAATAATTTAGGGTTTCGGTTTTCTTGTACTGCAAAATTTCACACCTTCAAATCGAGCCAATCTTGCAGTTCGTTCTGTGTCAGATGCCACAACATAAAATCTTCCTCAAAATGTTTCCAACCCTAGAAACAGAACCATTTTTTGGCTTAAGGGTCTTCAACAAGGTTTGGAGTAATTTCGCAACCAACAAAACCCTCCAACTATTGGCCCTTTCGACAGTTATTTTCTCGTGCAAACCAAAATCTCGCACAAAGAAGTATGAGGGGGTGTTGGAACCAGGTTTTTGCACCCTAAGGGATCTTTTGATGTGGTAGATCTTAATCCTTCGTGATATATCTAACACTTCATAGAGACCAGATCTACTTACAGATAAACCCTTAAATAGTAAAGCATTTTTTCATTACCAGATAATAATAAATAGAATTTAGGTTTGCGCATTCACGGATCATTACAAAATTAACCCTTAATTCAATATACACTTTCACAAAACAGATCACTATACTTAATTCAGATCTAATAGTTAAAGTGGAATAATACTTGTGCACATATGCAATCCAACTCGACTTATCGCTTACTGAAATAAATATGCATTCAATAGCACAAATCCAGATCTATAATTGCAATAAGAAATAGATAGTGCACATAACAAATCTAAGATAGTTAACCACATAGATCATATAACAGTATGAGTTTTCCAAAATTTCATTCTTTATTAAGAGTTCTTCAATTCAGTACAATATTTTGCCTACGCACATAGCTCAATAATAAGGTCTCCACACACACATCCAGCAGGATCCTTTCTACCCAGAAAAAACCCAGATCAACGATTCACACACTACATTCAAGATCAAAAGATGATAAAGATCATGATATATATCCTTCTCGACTCTTACATATTTATATCTTTCCAAACACGCACATACCATGGTCTCAAACCATGGTTTGGGACTCGTGGTTTTCCCTTTTTCCCATTACAATAATTAAGGGACTTTGAGCCGCCCCAAAGTCCCTTGACATATGTGCACAACATGTACAAACAAAAACTTAACAAAACATACTCAAAATTTCTTTACCCTTGGGGATCCTATTCTAAAAATAAATCAATAACAACCATTCACTTGCATATCCAAAATCATCATATAAAATCAAATACTGAAATGAAATTTCTATTCTAATGTACTAAAATAAAAACTACTATAATAACATGAAATATAAATCTAAACTAAGAAAATGAAATATAAATGTTGAATGAAGTCTAATCTAAGAGAGTAAGGTTAGAGATACAATATACATATGCCCCATGGCATCAAATTTTTTGAGTGAAGTCCATTTTGAGAACCTGTATGCTCATAGGTAGATCCATGGTTTCTTTCTTTGATGTGTCTTGTCCATTTCTAACTACCTTGGGACTTTGAATTTCCCCAATGTTAACTCATTTACGACCATCAGATCTACCAATCATCTTCCTTTTTATTTTTATACTTTTAACATGTTGAGGCTTGATCCTATTTATCACTAATGATTTATATTTTATATCCTTTTTATTTTTATTCTTAGTAACTTAGTATAAATGGTGATGATGATGCAATTATTTTCAAACCTTCTGCCTTGCCTTGAAAATTATTTGATGGAATATTTGAAGTGCCCAAGTATTCTCTGAATGCCAAAAATCTTCATAATTAATTTGTTTTTTCAAGGGTGTTGAAAAATTTGTTAACACCACATAACTCCTGTCTGCTCAACTTAGTGTTCGTAAATTCAGGTCATAAATTGTCAACCAGGGCTAGTAAACTATTGAAGTGAAGTGCACTATATGTGCCTAGGTATTTGTTTCTCACTACATTGTGTTTAGTGTTTTTCCAATGATTTTCGTTTTGAGTTTTTATTCTAAGAGGAAAAGAAATAAGTTTTGGCAAAGAGAAGTTGTTGGTCACACTAAAACAGAGCAAAACCTATTCTAAATTATGTATGGCACTTGAGAACATTAAATGCAATACTTTAACAAGAAAAATAACTCATAGCAAGAACTAAATAACTCATAACATGAACTCAGTTCCATTCATTCATTAGAAATATGTTGGAATATCTTGAGAAAAGGATAAGTTTAATGCAATGAGGTTCTTCTAAGTAAACAATGACTTACAATATCACAAAAATCTCATACATGGTTAGAAATTTATTGGAACACAATTGGAAAAGATTATTTGTAGCATAGTAAGGAACTCTACTCTAAATTAACCTATGACACTGAAATTAATCCATTCTGTAACTCAAATTGTCACTACTAAGCCTCATTCGAAATTTAGAAATCTTTTGGAATAGTTTTGGAAAAGGCTATTTGTAAAATTATAAGAAATTGTAGAACAGTCAAGGCCTTGAACTGATATCACTAATTCTTGTCCATATGATGACGTGTTGGAAGAGATTAATAACAAGAGTATTTTGTAAATAATGAAGGCCTTGAAGTCTAATGGAACAAAAATAACATACAACTGACTAATTAAACTAAAAGTACAATAGATAAAGCTGAACTAAAATGCAATCATTCAAACTTTCATTACAGTGACCACAACTGTACTAGAATGCCATTATCTTGACTTGAAATACAGTGAATAGAAACTGAACTAGAGTGCCATTAATCTAACTTGAAATACAGTGAACAAAAACTGAAATAGGGCGCCATTAATCTTTGGAGTATTACAACTACACTATAATGCAACTAATCTCTAAAATATTACAACCCTATCTCGTTCAGTATTAGTGATATTTTGGAACAATTCGGAAGAACAAGTCTAGTTGTAACAATTGATGTAATTGAGCACAAAAACATAAATTTTAGAAAAAGGAAACTAATTCCTAAAATACTACAGTTATATCTCATTCAATATTAGTGATATTTTGGAATAATTCATAAGAACAAGACTATACTTTAGCATCGAATGCAAGTGAGTATAAAACACAAAGTTCAGAAAATTGCTTAAACTAGCAATGCAACAAGGCTAAAGTTACTTAACTAAAAAATGTGCACAAAGCTTCTCAGACAGTAGGGGCCCTCTACCACCAAATTAGCATACAAATCTCCTCAATATTTCCTCATATCTTGCAATAAAGAGGTGCTTCTTTCATTAAAGGAAAAATATTTCAAAAACAGAGTATTACGGTCTTTTGAGATCTAGCAACAAAACATCAATCTCGCTAACTGTCCCTCGGTCTCCCGAGTCATTCTTATAAAATAAATACATAAATAACCTTGAGAATAAACAAGAAAAAGTGTATTTTTCAATCAAAATCAAATTAGAACTTTTATGGAAGCCTCGTAGTTTGCTGGAGACATCTATAGAGTCCCTGTCCTGGTAGGAATCTGCTTCTTAGCTTTGATCTCTTCCACGTGCATAACCACCTGTAGGTTCTTTCTCAGAATTTGTAGAGAGCAATAAATGGTGTGGGAGCGTTGTGGAATTCAACCATATTCATTTTTCTCTCAAGTGACACCTGTAACCTATGAGAACATGAAGATAGATACAGAATAGGTGACTAGCTACAGAATGGTTGCATTCTGTAGCTGAGTCTAGTAAAAAATTACTACAACAACAAAACCATGAAAATATAGAAATTCAGTCATTGTATGCATTCCTAAAGTGTCTTTAACCAATCCTATTGACCATTTAAGCCTGTAATTGATAAGGGACAAAGGAAATGAAGTGAAATTTGGTGAAGGGAAAGGACATCTTTGGGGCTCAACATACCCCCACTGCAAAGTTTTTGCATGTCCTCATGAAATCAACTCATATATTCTGAGACTTCTGCTAGGACATATAGGCTCCTTATTCTACCTTTCCTGATAGTTAATGGCCTCCTAGGCTTCTTTATGACCAACTTCAATCTCAAATTTATAACTGCCCTGCTCAACTTTTTGTTTTTCTTCTTCAATTTCTCACTAGTCTTGTACAACTTTTCCATTTGCAGAGAGAGAGTTGTATTCATATCACTTTTCAACTTAACCTGATCCCTTAAAATGTCATTCTCATTCTTTATATGCCTATTGAGTACTTCTAACTCATATTTGTCTCTTCTTACTACATGAATTACAGATTTTGGTGGGCTAGGAGTTCTGTCTCTACTTTCTAAGGCTCTCTTCTCTAATGTCTCAATATAATTATAAATTTGTTGTTGAGCTGGGTCTATCTCTGGAGTTTCTTCATCAAGATCCTCTTCATATTGGTACTCAAGTGATCTAGCAGTTGGTGTCTCTTCATCCTCAATGTTTATGATTCCTATTTGTCTAATCCCTATTTTCTTCAATATAACTCTAAGTTTGTGGCTTCGTCTTGGTTGAGATGGTCCTTCACCTCTCTCCTTGGCATACCTCCTTATCATCTTCTCCTTTTTAAGTTATTTCCTAATTTTAGTTAATTTCTCAGAAATTATCTCCTCATTGTCCTCTTCTATAGACTTATCAGTTTTAGTTTCAACAGCTTCGAAAATTTTCCTTCTCTTGCTTATTCTTGTAAGCTTGCCTTCGGATGGAGGTTCCTTGGGTTCTTCAAAGTGATTTCTCACTAGAAACCTATCCCAATTATCTCCAATTTTTCTCAAATGATGTTCAATTAGTATTTTAACTAGGCTGTGGTGGTACAAAGTGGTTTCCAGGAATTGAATTCTCTTTTGTACATTAAAGGCCATTGTCTTCAGACTATGAAGAAGGAAAAAGGGTAAATTGATTTCTTCATCTAAGCAATGCATCATTAACTGAATATGATAAACATAGAGGGTACCAAACCTTCCCTCACAAGTTATAAACTTTTGCAAAATTAGCAACATATTTCGCCATTTATTTTTCAGTGCTGAGGTAGGAATGCCCTTCTTAAAAATGGAAACATCCATACCTGGTGTTTTGAGCATTTGCCTCCACGCCTCATTATGAAATTCCTTATTTTTGAACCACCGTTCCCCTTGCCTAGGTAATTCCGCTGCTTCTGCAATAAAAAATTATGTAATAGTGAATTTAACATCTCCTATTTCGACTTCTTCTCCATTAAAGGACCGTGCAAATGTTTTAGTTACCTCTTTATGAAAACCATTGACTTTTTCCAAAAATTGTAACCACCCAGCCTGCTGTAGCATTTCTCTAATTTGTGGGTAACCCTCTAAGTACTTGGTTCCAACTGGTTCGGATCTTACTATGAGACCCATGGCTTCTCTTCTCAACCTTCAATTTAATTCTCTTCTATACATGGTGAAAATGGCTGTTAAAGAGTTGTTTTTACCCCAAAGGTGTTTTCTCTGTTTATGCAATAGGAATTAGCTACGGAAGGATGATATGAAGAGGTTATAGAATGAGTGAAATGTGGTGAGGGTGATTTACATGAATTAATGAGTTTGAGATCCATCATGGGAGAAAATACCGTGGAAACATTTCGTGACAAATTCAAAATCACCACTAAATACTTTGGTTGGTGACGTGATCGAATAGGTCACTTCAGTACCTTAACCGTTAAGTTTTAAATGATGATTTGAAACGGCGGAGTAGAAGGGATTTTGTACAAAGTTTTTATGATAGGTTTAATAGGCGTGATTGACACGAATAATTAAAACAACTTTTTGAATCATACATGAACTAACTATACTATAACTTTCATATTCTGTCATCATAATGATTTTACAACTTTACCTTTGCCTTTCCTTTAATTTTTTTGTGGTTTTGATATGCTTTGTCCTCCTTTGAAAATCATTGATTCTTCAGTTTTAATAACTCCTTTGATTTTACTTGTTGTCATAGGTGTTCAGGATCAATTTGTTGTTGATCAAATTATTACTGGATAGTTTCCTTCTGGATATCTGGCTGCAGAATGTCTAGCTGGCTGCAGAATGTCTGACTGGCTGCAGAATGTACCTGTAGGAACTTTGAAACATGGAATGAAATGTTGTATGAAATGGATCATGAAATATATTGAAATGTAATGGAATGAAATGAATCACAATTGTGAAATGGAATGAAACATAAAAAGTGGTCTGCAACTCATGATTTGTAACACTAAATCTGCAGAAAGAGATCAAATTTAGAAATATGAGATGGAAATGAAATGGACCATGGAATGGAGTGAATGAAGTATGGATGAATGGAATGAATGAAATATTAATGAATGGAGCGAATGAAATATGAATGAAGTGAGAAATTATGGAGTGAAATGTATGATTTTGTAATGACTGCTTGCAGAAAAAAAGCAAATTTGAAAAGCTAAAGTGTCAGAAGGATTCTGATTTTCACTTTATCTTTTCTGTATAAACATGCTAATCAGTTATTAGTTTTCATGTTTATACTCTTTTTTTTTATGCTTTTGAATTCATAAAATTCAACTAAGTTGATGAAGAAGAGAAATTCTTCTTCATTAACTTCACATCATTGTTTTCCTGGAATCTCTTGACAAATTCTTCTCTTGAAAGTGGCTTATGATACAGCTTCAATCT